>JAIKVJ010006322.1:0-21878 GCA_024679225.1 Phytophthora pisi
CAGCTGTGAGCAGAGCATTCATCGAGCCTGTCTAGCGAGCCTACTCGCGTCATTTGGTGCCGAGGCTTCGTTCGCGCAGATCGTGTGCAGCAAGCGTTGCTACAACGCTATTCTGAAGACGCAGCGCCAGGCTGCCTCCGCTCAACCTGCCCGAAAGAGAGTCCCGTGGCACAATGACGGACCCAACGACAGCGTCAGCTCACTCAGTGTACTCATGAACTGGATGACAAGCGGCAACAACTACAGTCGGTACCGAGGTGGCGAAGGGCAGAACGGTGACACGAAGCAGACGCTCGCCGGCGAGGTCGTCGGTCTTATTGCAGCCAGTGGGGTCAAGACTGCTAGGACGAGCAAGGATGTGATGACGAAGATATTGGGGCTGGAGAGTAGCTTTCGTGTGGCATCGGATTGGCTTGCCAACACTGGTCAAGGTGTGGAGAATGAAGAATCGCTTCGCGCAGCAGTACTACAACGCTGCCCCACCTTTTTCGAGCTCTACAAAGTTATGGACGACAGTCCCAGCACACACCCGCTGCTGCTCAATACCGACCCGGGCTTTGAGTATAGTGACCCCGGCAGCGAGAGTTCCTCGTCCGAAGAAGAAACCAGACCTGCTCTCAACAGCGAAGGTGTTGAAGACGCCCAGAGCAGTGCCGCATCTCGGACGGAGGCTGAAGCTACTGGTGTGGCTCACGTGAGCACTAGAGGCGTTAGCACGAGTGCGTCCGCGGCAGCAGCGCCAACGTCCAATCCAACGGGAAAGCGTACTGGAAGTGTGCTGCAGTCGATTGTTTCAGGGAAGAGGGGCAAGAAGTCGACGTCGGCGACGGAAGTTACTCATGAAAACTTGATTTCGTTCAAGGAGGCGCAACTGGCATGTCAAAAGGAAATTGAATTGAAAAAACTGTCAATTTAACAAGAAGAGCTGCTCCTACATCGGCAACGCGCGGATGAAAACACTCGAGAGTCTGATGCACGCGTTGAAGAAGCCAAAGCAAACGCATCGAAGCTGCAGGCAGAGGCGGAGCATTGGCAAACCCAGCGAATGGTGTTGTTGCTCCGTGAACGAATGAAACAAAAGGCCGAGGGTGTCCAGCAAGACGAAATTGATCTTGTACTTCCGTTGACTACCACCGCTAGCCGCGAACTTCCAGAAGGTATGCCAGCAACTGATTACGGCGCTCTCCTCCATTAGCATCATTCGGTACGGCAAGATTGAGCTCGTCATCAGCTTCGAGCTCGCTCCTACCGTTTCTTCGAATTTCATCAGCCCATTTCTTGGGAACAGGCTCAGCGATTAGCAAATTGTGCAATATGCACGCGCAAGTAACGTAGCGGATAATTTTGCGGAGATGCCGTCGCTTCTTCAGCTTTGATCGAATGCCTTTGAAATACTGAAATCGTGTTTTCAGAAGCCCAATGCAGTGCTCGGCTTTGATTCGCGGCGTCGCCAGCTTGGTATTGAAGTACGATTCGTTCGGGTCCATCGAACGGCCAACGGGTTTCTTAAATGCAGGAATCATTGCACGCGATGCCTGAAAAGCTGAATCACCGAGCATATACTGGCTGGGACTGAAAAACTCGTCCATGCTTTGATAGAGCGGCGAGTTCCTCCAGACACGCTTGTCATGCACCGAACCTGGCCAGCCAACGACTATGTGGCGCACCCTGGCCACATCATCACACACTACCAGTGCATTTACTGCGTAGTATCCCTTCCGAGTGTAGTAAGCCTCGCCATTTTTCTGAGGTTTGGTTTCCAGTGGTAACAGCGTGCCATCCGCCAAGCCAATACAATTCGGGAAGCCATGTTTGTGCTGAATGCGTTGTGCGATTCGAACTCGCTCGACTTCATCCGGCCAAGCAACGGTGCGTGATTCAAGTTTTAGAAGGGCAGACGTAGCTCGATGTAGGTAGTCCCCAACTGTTCCTTTGCCGATGCCAAGAAATTGAGCATGCTTTGACCACGTACTGTCGTTCCCGAATCCACCCAAACACTTCAACACCACCATCATATGCAAGGCAGCGGACCCTCGAAACGGGCAATAACCACTGGACGAAAGTGCTGCATCACCTTTCACAAGGCCGACAAGGCGAAAGAAAGCACCACGCTCCATTCGAAAGTGCTCCAGAAACTCTGTTGAATTTAAACACTCGGGATCTTACAGCAACTTCTTCCAGCGACCTCCGCGGCGTCGGTAGGACGAGGGACGGTCGAAATACCGCGATGCAGCTACTCTTGCGAGCTCCGCAGCATACTGAATGCCTGTGTCGTCTTCACTTGAGTCTTCCTCCTCGAGCAGGTACCGCAAGATGGCTGCTTGCCTCCGCATGTCTAAGGCTGCGCGCAATCCCTGCAGCGCCTTCTGGCGCGCAGTTAGACGCGGCATCTCTGAAGGGGGGAAGGCGTGAAAATCTTGATGCAGGTGGTCAACGCACTCAGCACATGATTGGCCAAAACACATTTGTCGAGTTTGCGACAGAAAAAAAAATAGTTGCTGCTGCGGGCATTGACTACCCCTAATAATGGAAGAGTGCTTAGGAGATTGGATTTACTAGATTTTAACATGCCGCTCAATCGGCGGATCTTCAATCTAATAGGACTAATCGGGTTTCCCAGTAGCAGTCCAGCGGTCAGGCATTATTCCGGCTTCTATTTCTGTGCTTTATTGCCGATCCAATTAACCAACTGCAAGCCATTTAGGAGGCACTTTTAGAAAGTGCCATTTCCGAACCAAAGACACGACATAGCAACTCGCATTCAAGGCCACTATGATTTACCGCTAAGTACGATCACTAAGTAGTGCACTACATAGAAAGGCAAACTGCAATACTTGGATCGCACACTGCTGTCTACAGGGCCGCTCGCTTGATATGGGTCCTGATGGTTTGATGAACGTTTACAGATACAGGTTTTCCCCACTTGTGTTATTCACTAAACTTCGTCTTCAATATATTTAATAAAGTAAAAGGGATTGTAGTTTTCATCAAGCGCACGTCGTTTGTAGTAGGTGGCGGCTTTCTTGATCGACGTCTTTGGCAAAGACTCTTTGCTCAATGAGGCCACCCAGTTTCGCCGGTTGTGCCTTGTCGATCGTTTAGATTGCTCGTAGGTGATCCTCTGTCCGCGCAAACTGATTATCACGCGGTGTTTGAGGTGTAAACCACTCTCTACCAATAGGAACAAACCGAAGAGCATGCCAAGCAAGGTATCATTAACTAGGGCTTCGCGGGGGCTGAGATAGCGAAAGTAAAACGCAGGTGGTCAACGCACTCAGCACATGATTGGCCAAAACACATTTGTCGAGTTTGCGACAGAAAAAAAAATAGTTGCTGCTGCGGGCATTGACTACCCCTAATAATGGAAGAGTGCTTAGGAGATTGGATTTACTAGATTTTAACATGCCGCTCAATCGGCGGATCTTCAATCTAATAGGACTAATCGGGTTTCCCAGTAGCAGTCCAGCGGTCAGGCATTATTCCGGCTTCTATTTCTGTGCTTTATTGCCGATCCAATTAACCAACTGCAAGCCATTTAGGTACATATCACACATTCGACAAGAGTATTGCTACTCTTATACTTGTTCTTGGTGCACTAACTACCAGTGGCTAACGAGCATAGTCATGTCAGGGCTTGTGCTGCTTTTCTTACTAAGGTAATATTGAGAGCAACAAATGTAACCCCACAACATCCACAAAAAAGAAACTGTCGTCGCTCTATTGATGGCGTTGTTTACCGAAATTTCCGCTCGGTCAGCTTGTCATTGCTCGAAATTTGGCTCGTTACTTGGAACGTGTGCTGCCACCTGACAAGGGTCTTAGCATTGTCAATTTTTGACACAAATCTCTTCCGTAGTTGAAAGTTGGCACAATCGTGCTATCCTCGACCGGATAAGTTGCACGTGCCACCAAAGCAACATTTTGATGTGCACTTCTGCTTGGCACTTACACTCCACACAAACAAAACGAGTATGCCAGCCCTATACACATGTAAGAAGCAAGACGAGTCCACGGACTGCAGTAGGAGCATGAAATATGTCTGGTGGATGTCAGCAACAATATTCATGATTAGCTCTGAATTTCTTGATCGTTTGCCTGGCCCTTCTTGGTGATCGCTTGTACTCGCTGGCCCATAACACCCATGATCTGCAGCCTCATGTTTTCGCCGCCGCATATTACCGAATGCTGATTCGGGTGAGCTGCCACAGCAGTTATGATGCTGCTCATGGGGATGCGGAATCGATCAAGCCGCTCTATCGCAGGCAATTCAGGACCTGGCGTGCTGTTTCTTACCCCATCGACTTCAACTTTTCCATCCTCACGTTTTGTTGCTGGGTGGGTCTTGATGCGTCGCAGCTGCTGTAAATCGATCACGTTCAAGCTCGTGGTGTCGTGGATCCCGGTACACATGATCGATTCATCGAACAAGAACGTGCCTCTGCAACGATGGCAGGAGAGCCATGAATTCCGTAACGAGCTAGGCAAGAAGTCCCGATGATACTGGTTCTCACTAGCCATCGACAGCACCGATGGCGAGGCTTCTGCCTTTGACTTCTCTCTCAGTTTTAGGCCTGATCACACAGTAGCAAACAGCAATCGTTAGATAGTAATGCCTTGGTTGAAAATTTGTCTCTGCTTACATACCTCGGATGAACGTGTGAAGCTTTATGACTGATCCAAGCAGGTAGTCGATGACCACGACCCAATCATTTCGCAACTGACACAGCATCTGCGTCTCTGCATTCGGTACCAAGCGCATCGAGGTGATGCCGGGTGAGCCGGATCGGTTCGAGAGAATCACCGCCTCAATCCCCGCAGATGATAAAAATGCTGCGTAAATCCCAAGGGCTTGTCAGTAAATCACAAACAAATAATATGCACGCGTTGGGTTGCTTACGCCTGATCGCTTCCATTATGCTGAATGCTGCTTTTCGCTGCGGCACGGGTTTCGAGCCAAATGCTGGGACGGACTTGTGCTGTATGTCGTACGTCTGCACGCCCATAAATACATTGCTCCGATTAGTACGCGTGTACATGTACGAACGAGTACTCATCATGCGTGGCTTACCATAACCACCCCAGCCTCGTTGCCGCAGATGATAAACTGTTTGTTCGGAGACAGCACCAGCGCGTTAATCGGTTGCGATCCTGTGGGAATGCTCCACACTGGCCGCAACGGGAACCGGGTATCCCACATGCGGATAGCCCCATCGATATCTCCAGCGATGACACTGCAACCTCCTGCGCGTGGCTTCGCTTTTGTCGCACCGATTTGGAGCGCGTTCGAAAGCTTCGACTCGGTCGCAGGAAGGTACAGCATGTCGTTGTACCCGCTGGACGGATGGTTCGAGCTCTTCAGCACCTTGTGCGGTTTGCTAGGAAACTTGCGCAGATTGAAGACATGAATCTCGTTGCGGTTCGAAAACGACACCGAAATCTCGTCCTTCACAATCGAGCCCACAACATCGACATCATCAGCATTATTGACCCCACATTAACACCGACCCAATTTGTTTACCTCATTAACTGGATTCCAACGAATGCACTTGACTTCAAATGGAGTGAAAATTGTATGAATCTACACCACACCACACAGCAAACGTTAGCTCATTCACACAAAAACTCGGGCAACAACTGTAACACAAAGGTCAAGCCTACCGGGTGCAAGATCTCGTCCGCCACCTTCTCCTCCTGTTGCACCTCCACGTCTCCACCTTCAACAGCATCCTGATCCTTTCCGTCCTCCCCACCCTCCATCTGCTGCTCACCACAAAAACAGCCACAAAACCCCGTCAGTTCATCCATCCACTCCCCGAATTTTTCCTTGATCCTGCTCTACCTGTCCGAGGTTCAAGCTGCGGTGGAACACGTCGTCAAAGTCGTAGAGCGCGACGATGCCGTTGGACGCCCCCGCGGCCAGGAGGACCCCCTGCGCATCGAACTCGAGGCAGCTGGCGTAGAACGTCTCGGTGCTCATGGCGCCGGTCTGGCGCTCCCAATGGGGCGGCAGCTGCAGCTCCACCGGGAGCCGCTGGAAGTGCGTGAGCGCCCAGCGCACCAGCTGCTGCTTGCGGCGGCGTCTCGGACCCCGCAGGCCCCCGACGAGCTGCCGCGTGGACGCGCAGCCCACGAGCTCCCGGCGCTGCAGAATGCCCGCCAGGTCTTCGCGCGCGTCTCGACGGGCGGCGGCGCTGCGTCCGGCTTGCGTCTGCTGCTGCTCTGGGTCCTGCTCTGCGGGCGGCTCTGTGGTCGTGGTGTCGGTGGTGGCGGCGCCATGGTCGCTGTCGCTGTCCACGGACTCGATGCTGATGCGCCGCACCTGCTTGCGCGGGAAGAAGGCCGTGATCGGCTGCGTCCCGAGGCGCTTCATGGTCGGGCTGGGCGGTTGCTGTGGTGCTGGGGAGCCCTTGAACGCGTTGATTAATATAGTTGCCGCCCAAATGGATCGGATTTAAGAGGGAGTTGAAGTGCCAGTGGATGCTTGTCAACAAGGAAAGGTGATGGAATGGATGGATCAACGAGAGACTACGGGAGTGAGTGGTGACAGGATAGAAGCCATCAGACTGGACTCTGCATTGCTTGGTGCCATGCTTCGGGACGGCAAAGACACTTTCGAATTCGTCTTTTGGTTGGAACAACGCGGCCTATTGCTACTCTCTTTGATGACGCTGGAACGACTGCGGACCGCGTTTTCCTTCAGGCGCCACGACGCTTCTACCAAGCAACAATCGCGTCGTGCTGGTACAGCTTTGCCTGCGACTCGGCTATCGGCGCGCGATCCCGACTCCTGGAGCTCCGCACATGAAGATTTCACGTGCCTGCGCTTCTTCGTTTGGACTGGTGGAGACCCGGGCTTCACCTTGACGACGAATACCGACGACAGGAAGCACGCACCGGCATGTGACGAAGACGCAGAACTCAAGGTGGATCGCGTCACGGCGCAGAAGGTCTGGGAGGCGGGGGTTCGACCTGGGGATGTTCTGGAGACGGTTGCGGGCAAGCGCGTCCATACGATGGACACGGAGGCGGCGATCGTGCTGATTCAGATGTCCAAGAGCCCTTCGATCATCCGCTTCCGCTCGCCGACAACAGGTAAACGCGTGCGCTTTGATGTTTTACTCGGCCAACGGAAGCTGGGCCTGTTCTTCACACCCGATGGCGGTAACGCTGTCCCCGTTGTAACGCGGCTCCCAGCTCGCCGTGGCTCGGAGGACCATTCTTCTCTCGGCGTGCGGCTCGGAGACGTTCTAGTGGCGGTCAACGAGATGGACACGATCGCCGCTGGGTTTGGGCCGACTATGGAGTTCGTCGAAGCATGTCCTCGACCATTGCGGCTGACGTTCGAGCGTGCTGCTAATAACGATGAGGATGATCAGTGGTTTGGTAGCCAGGCAGCAAGCGAGCAATCCGGAGAGCAGCGAAGAGGGCCCTTCTCACTACGCAACGCCATTCCCAGTCTGACGGCCACCGGTATGACGACTCGTGCGCTTGCCAGCCTTCGATGCAAGGAATTCGTGCGTTCACTGCTTCCCTCGGGTGGTCATTTGGCTCAATCTCGGCTTCGCTTGGAGGCTGGACCTGGTGGTCGGTCTGCTCAGCCGCCGACTCATGTTGACACACACGGTGGCGTTCTGATTGAGTGGAAAAGCGGTCCGCTGGGGTTGACTCTGCTGGAGGACCCCATTTCAGGCGCATCTCTTGTGAACCGATTGACTGGCAAAGGGTCGTCCGCCAACATGGAGCGTTTGCAACATGGCTATCAGCTCTACTCAATTAATGGAGTACGAACTGAGGGTCGCGCTCTCGATGACTTGTGCCGTGATCTCCAGACGTTACCAAAGCCCATACAACTCGTATTCCGTCCACCCCATCTCGACGACTCAAGCGATGATGAGAGTCGTAGTTCGAAGTCCCCACCTCCGTCACCGCCTCCAAGCACTCAAGCCCCTAGCGAAACCGAGCTAGATCCAGATAATCATCGGACGCTGGTTAGGCGAGCATCGCGTGTGGAGCATTGTTACCCCCACCGATCGTCCCTCGTCCGTGAACATCACGAGTATGAAACGATTTGGACCACGAATCAGCTTGGACTGCAGCTGGAAATATCACACGCGAACAAAACCTCTCCAACACCCAAGCGGGGCCAATACCCGATCGTCCACAAGGTCCTGAAGGAATCCACTCTCGATCTACCGAGTGACGCGGTTGGGCACCTGTTCGTAGCCATCAATAACTGGACCACTTCAGGCTTGGCGACAACTGAGCTTCGCACTCTTCTCCGCGTTGCAGAGAAACCGGCAGTACTTCGCTTCCGTCGACGTGAGGGCCCACCGGGTTTCCAGCGGACATTATTGTCGGGGTCTTCATACGACGCGGAGGATGGAACACTGGACGGCAGACACTCCACGTTCGGATCAGCGTACAGCATTCTTTGGAGTGAAGGTGAGCTTGGAATCACCTTTGGGTGCTACGAAGACGCCGATCGTCAAAACGCTCTGATCGTCTACGTGAAACGCATTGGTTCTGGTCAGGCTTTGAGCTCTGGACTCGTGTCCGTCGGCGATCTTCTTCTCAGCATCAATGGCCAAGAACTACCGCCGAAGCAGAAGTTCAAGAAGACTATGCGCAAGTTGGTCGATACCCGCCAGCCGGTCACGCTGGGATTCCGCAGGCTTCTGGTTGAACGTGAACGCTGTTCAGACTGGAGTCGACACGAACACTCTTGACAAGACAGGGCCGGCCCCGCGTAGCATTAAATCGCGTTTATATTGCTTTATACTATTCATTGGACGCTTTCTTCTGCCACTCGCGTTACATCTCGATGATTTCCCTCCTGTCGCGAGATTGCTTCTATACAACATTACGTTTTGGTATGCAACATGCATCACGCCCGGAGCTGCGTCCCTTGGTGTGACGCAAGCCTGCAACCCTCGCCACGGACTCCATCCATCGCGAACACTTGGTGAGCGCATTACCACTTGGGAGTAATCCGGTCCTTGGCGTTCCAGTGGAAGAGGATCACGTCTTCCTTGAGCTTCACCAGGTCGTTGTTGCAGCGTGCCAGCGTATGCACCGCAGGGCTGTTACCCTTCAATTCTCCTTGCAAGAGCCGCTGGGTCTCCATAATCTCTCCTTGCGAGATGGCTGGAATGTCACTCACGGGTACGAACACCACCTCAGTGGTTGCGTTTTCACGGCCCTCCTGGTAGAATCCCAGCAGGTTCATATTCATATCAAATGCTGGGAAGCCAATGGCGTTGCTCGAGTTCAGCGTCACCATGCGCGCAACGACGTAAAACACTTGCATCTCAATGGCATCAGCAATCTGGTTACCACCGGCGCTTCCATTTCCACTGGCAGCGAGGTTCTGGTAGAACATTGGGTCATTTGAATCTTGGTCATCCAGCGAGCGCATGAACTCCGTGAGACCACCCGAGTTATTCCGGAAGAGACCAGGAGGACCCTCCATTCCTGCGAGCCCAGACGTCGCGGTCGCCATTGCGGAAGAGCTGTTGGTCATCGAGAATTGGTTGGACGTAGCAGTAGATCCCATACTGGAGTTCATCATCATGGCCGAGCTCATCGCATCATCCGTCAGCGGGTTCACGCCCATCATGCCGGCATTCTGTGGGCTCACGAGTGATGGCGTTCCGGCGTTCTGGTTCTGCATCTGGCCCATCGGCTTTGCTGCTGCCTTTTGCGCGGCAGCCTGCGCACTGGCGACCATCGCTGGGAACCGCTCGATACCCTTGAGCACGAAGTCGAGGTGCCCCATGGTGTCCGTCGCATACGTCAGCAGGAGATTGGCGATCAGGCATTTCGTATCGTGCTGCGCCGTTTCGTACGTCATGACGTCCTTGTAGCGCCAGCATGCTGGGCAGCGGTAGATCGGTCGCTCCGGGTCGGCCGTGCCGTCGCTCTTGCTTTCGTAGCCTACGGTCTGCCACTCCAGCTGGTGGAGTCCGTTAACGACGCCGCCAGTCCAGGTTAGAATGCTCTCCATGGCACCCGTAAGAGAGTTGCCGGACTGTGGGCTGCCTCCCACGCGAGGAGTTCCTGGCGACGCGCTTCCTCCTCCAGTGCGCATCCTCTTGCGTCGGTCGTCCGCTGTGAAGGCGGCCGTGCCGAAAGCGCCAGCTAGCATCATCTCGTGCTCGGCGTTCGAGGCAGGCGACGACGTGGTTGACATGGGCGTGGACGCGCCGGCGATAATGTGGTGTGTGATCTGTGCGGGGGCGTTCTTGCCTGGCCGACGCTTGTTGCGCTTGGAGCGCACCGAGATGGAGGAGCTCAGGTCGTAGGCCACGTCGAAGTTGAGCGGCGACTGCGCCGTGTCGGCCTCCACCTTGAGCCGGAAGGCCTGGCCCTGGTGGTTCTTGGACACGTCCTCGATGCGCAGCTTGAGCACGGCCTTGCCCGTCGAGTCGATGGTGCGCTGGCAGTCGGGCGACATTTTGAGGATGTCCTGCTTGAGCACTGGGTGCTCGTTCTCGTAGAGCAGCGTGACTCGGAGAGGCACGGGGCGGTTGCCCACGCGCTCGTTCTTGGCGTTGACGAGGAAGATGGGCAGCGTCATGCACTTGTCGCGGCCGCCTTCGTCCTTGTACCAGAGCTCGGGCAGCTTCTCCTGGATGAGCAGGCGGTGCTGGATGACCGTCATCTCGGACGTGACGGCGGGCGAGACGTTGAGGTTCATCGTGTCCTTGGTGGCGGCGGCCGAGATGTGGATCACGAACTTGCGGTTGCCCAGCGCCATGGAGCACTCGCTGATGCTCATGCGCAGCTTGCAGATGCCGTCGCCGTTCATGACGGGCTTGGTGCTGGGGTCGATGTGCAGGATGTCCTTCTCCACGGGCATCATCTTCTCGGCCGCGTAGAGCTCCACGTTGAGCGGCACCGTGATGCCCGACTTGAGGTGGTCGGCCGGGTCCACGAGGTACACGGTGAGCTCGAACGGGTCGTCCCGGTACGGGAACTTGGGCGGGCTGGGCTGGATCTTGAGCCGCAGCCGCTCGTTGAAGGCGTCGGCGTCGGGGTCCGAGGCGCTGCTGGCCGCGGCCGTGCCCAGCGCGGCGGGCGGCGTGTACGTCTCGGTCATCAGCATGGAGGGCTGAGCGTCGTCAATGCGGCGGTGGAGCGGAGCGGAGGGAGATTGAGGTGTCAGCGATACAGCGCGAGGGGCGTACGGGCGGGCGGACTAATAACAAGGGCGGATCTTATTCACGCGCGCGGCCCGGTTTCCGCTTGCTTTCGTCGCGGCTTCTGCGCAGCGTTTTCGCTTGTGCGCGGCAGGCTGGGAATGGTGCTGGCGGGGCGTCTGCCGCGGATGCCGCAGCGCGGGCTATGCCGGATGGCAGGGCGCGGATTGGATGGGCGGCCGACGAGAATTAATGTGCCGAAATTATGGGATGTGCATACAGGGGCCAAATGAGAATTGAGTCGCGCGGAGTTGTGCCCCGGATTAGAGAGGAGACCAACGCGAGTTACGCAAGTGCTGATGAAGAGCCCACTGTGACTGTTCGATGCGGCTGCCGTCAAAAAGAACGAACGGAATCGACTTGAATTCACTATACTCTTGAAAGTGGGACGTGTGGCAGCCGCGTCAAAATTTCCCCAACTCAGCCCGCTGCGCGCTTTATGAAAATGGCAGTCGCGCGGAAAATGCCAGGCGAGCGCACAGGAGGCTCGGCCGAACGTTCCCAAATGCTGACGAAATGCTATGCTGCAGCAGTCAAGGTTTGCTGCATAAGTACAATAGGCGTGCCGGCAACTCGGCGCGTCAAGTGCCGGCACCGCTACATGTAGCAGCATCCCAAGCTCGCTGGCAAAACGCCCACCCTCGCGCTCACCACGGACATTGGTTGACCGTCGGTGGGCGGTTGCTGACCCTGAATGGGTGGCTGCAGCGACGGCGGCGGCGGTGGATTCAACGCTCATCTTTTTCGCCTCTTGCGCAGCTGACTGGCAACGCGTGCTTCCCTCGGCTCCCCAATCGAAGCCGTCACCCCGGAGGTCGAGGCGGCGATAGCCTTAATCAGGCCTCTGCGGTGGCGGCAAGTGCAGCAGGCATCAGCTTGATCAAGGGAACTTCGAGGCAACGGCGCTGGGAGGACGAGCTAGTCAGCGCAGCCGTTTTCTCGGTAGCCGGTCGTGCCTGCCATTATCGAAAGCCCAAAGGTCGCACGGTCCGCACCGCGTCTGCGATGGCGCGCCATAGGGATGGCGAGAATGCTGTGCGTGTGTACCCATGATCCGTGCTATTTAGTCTGGGTCGCGGAGGCAGTGCTCGGCTCGAGCTGGCGCATTTGCTGGTACCGTCGACAGCCACCGAGCTTTGGTGAGACCGCTTCAACGTTGCGTGTGACTCACGTGAGTGAGTAACAGCCGGAACCACCATAGCACATACTTGATGCCAGGAACGAGGTCGTGAACCAATCAATCCAGTCGAAGCAGGCATACTGGCTGCTATTCGCCGATGAGCGGCGGCAACGGCGTCGACACTGTATGGATGGCTAGCGCTGACAATGGGACCTCGTTTGATGTGGGTGTGCGCAGCTCTCCAAGTTGCTTGCCGTGGCGACTGGAGACGCTTGCCCAATACGAAGGTGGATTAGAAGATCGGGCGCTGGTGGAGGCCAGAGGTTGCTCGAAACCTTTAGCGAGCTCGTGGCCAAGCAAACCCGTTAGGATAGCAAATACGTTGCGGTAATTTTTGCTACATAGTGACAGAACAGAACAGCTCCTCACTGTGTTCCATTTTTCGAATGCACCACTACGGTACCCTCGGAAAGGGCTCGACATATATATTTTTATAACAAGCCTAGCGGAGTTCCCAGCGGGTCTCTTTGAACAAGATTTCAGTGAAGTCTGTGGTCACATGGGCCTCTATTACAGGTTTGACCCCACCATACAAAATTTTGTACAAAGTGGGAATGAAAGGGATACGTTCACTACAGGGAGCCGATAAGGCCGCCAGAGATTATATTTGATACAAGTAAAGTATTTTAACATGCGTCAAGTACATCGAAAAATGCTGATTTGCGAGGGCCACTCCAAAATAAAAATATGCGCTACAGATGGTAAGGATATACAGCAAAGATTTCAAGCGAAAGTAATGGCTGGTACATTTTCTTGAACCCGGTACGACTCCGGTGCAGATCGAACCGGTGCGCTACCGACAACACTGGTATTAACCAGTAGATGTATTGAGCTGGGTACGTATGAACGAAATGAAGTAAATACTAAAGGTAAGCTTGTATTTCCTACAAGCCCCAAACAGTTCATGTTGAAGACGGACTCGTACTTCAGGGCCCCCTTAATAAACGACAACGACCCGGACTCCTCAATCACATGCTGTATTTAGAGAATTTAATCGGATGACATTCGGATTTCGGATTGGCATTTCTGTCTCATCCGGTTCAACCGGTTTGAAAATCGAATAAATCCGGTTATATTCGAATGCATTCGGATTGTTTGACTTATTACATTATGGAGTCTCCTTCTATATACGAATAAATCAGCAATCGGCTACCACGAGGTAATAAATGATACACATCTTTTGAGTGATCATGATTGGATAAAATCAGAATGTGTACAAAGAAATGTCCCAAACCAAATTCGGATTGCATCCGGATGAACCCGGATCAGAATCCGGATTTTTATTGACCGGTTGCATTCGGATTTCATTCGAATGCAACCGGTTGAAACCGAATTCGGCCATCCTTTTACATTCTCTAGCTGTATTGAGTTGGAAAATACGCCGGCGACGCGCTATAAAATACAAAACAAATCTGAATTTTATTATATGTATGTAAAACCAGTAATAATTGTAGACTCACCTCCATGTCGGACCTCTTTTTGCGTCCTTTATGCGTGATGCGTCGGACAGTAAGTCGGTTTCGCTTAAGCAGGCGCCGCAAGAACTCAACGTTTGCAGCCATCGATCTTGATGAGAAGAGGGATGCATCATACCTAGCATGCATGATGAGGAGGCACTCCGCAGAGCGAGCGTTTCTTTCGCATATTGGTGATCCACTGAAGCAGTCTAGTTAAAAACACCAAATAAATGAGTTACTAAAATTCTTCACGTTAAGCTTTGAAAATAATAATGAATGCCTTTCTTCCAACTCTGGGTTTCTGATGTACATCGAGCGGTTGTTGCCGGGGTTTACGTGGTACTTGGACAACCAGCTTGCTTGAGGGTGCTGAAAAACTTCTTGAACCTTTCGAAAAAAAGATACCCTGGTCACCCCATACTTAATGAGGCTGCAGCCTCGGTACGGCTCGGGGTCGTCCCCAAGCGTGCCAATCCATTTCGCAATCGGCGAAAAAACCAACCGTCCATTGTAAGTCTCTACCGTGACAGCTCCACAGGATAGTTCGTAAAACCCACTGTTTTCGAACCACCAAGTAAACGGCGACCTTGGGATTCCGGGGCCAATGTGCAGTGCCATTAGCAGGTGTAGTGGGACCAGTAGTGGTCCGTCGTACAGCTCTTCTTGGCCGTAGTCGCCTTCGTCCTCGGAGCCTTCACTCACAGGATCAGGAATGTCGTCATCGTCAGCATAAGCGTCCGCTTCATCATCTGTCGACACGTAGCTCAGGTTGAGCGGGTCTTCGACAGGGGCGTCCGCGAGCTTTACGGGTAACAGCTTGCGCAGCTTGCCCAGAAACTCGCGGGCCGGTGCGGTCATCCTGGCTTCACGCATGGAGCGCAGCCGGTTGTGGAGTAACGTTAGAGCGCGCTTGCGCTCAGCGTTGCAACGCTGGACTTGGTCGCTCACGCTGTCTCCACTTGACGCCCCCCGCACCCTTCCGCGTGCTGGTGCTGTGATCCTACCACTACGACAACTTGTCGACGGTCGCCATTCTGAATGCATTTGCTGAACACACAAGAGATTGAGTGCCCACAAGAAACAGCACCCCGCAAGACGCTAGCGCAATTGCCGGACTGGGTATCCCGCGTCCTTTATATAAGCAAGTGAGCGAGACAACAGTTAGCAGAGGGCTGGCAGATGAGCGATAAAGGATGGGTGCTTGCAACGGAAAGGCTATCTAACGTATTATGCACAGTGTTGCAGAGTACAATCTGGACAGGGGTCGTCGCCCAAAATATTTACCAATCGAAGAAGCACTTGTCGGCATTCTCCGGGCACACGCGCCACACCACCCTTGAGGCTCTCGTAGCGAGAAACACGATGCTGTCTAGGAGTGCTATCCAGGCAAAGGCCAACGCCCTGTTAACCTTGGAGGCGATTAGTACTCCTGTATCAGAGGCGTGGGTTTAAGGACCGCCACTGATTGCGTCCCAACGACATTGCCCGCAAAGGCCACCACCAGCAGCAACAGAGGAAGGAGGGACAATCGCAGCAAGACGGCCACGGGGAGGGTTAGCGGTCCCCGGCCAACACGGACAAGGGCAGCAGCAGAACGCGTTCAAAACAGAGCACTATCAGCAACCGGACAATAATCGCACTGGTTATACGGCGTCTCCGAGGACTCCGAGGTCATTGAAGACATTATGGATGAAATCCGGAAGCTCTCCGTAGGGATGCCGGCCTAGAGGGCACAACTCGGGATTTGAGTTTCGGCGTAGTTTTGACGTTTTTGTTCGCGGTTGGTTTTGGTTTCGCTTGCGGGGCTCGCGTCGCGTTGCTAGCTTTTTTTTCGGTTGCAGTCTCAGTTTAACTTTAAAATAACAAGCGCTATTTATGCATTTTCTAGGATACTTTTTCCGTATTAACCCTTTAGTAATACTAGTACTTGTTTTTTGGAAATTTGTATCAGTATTATCGGTATAATCACCGCTACAAAATTGTGTATTATTTGTAATACGAAATGTTATACGCAACTGACTACCGTACCTCACAAAATGAATGTTTTTTGCGTTTTTGAAACTGCACTCATCTTAACGATAAAACACCCGGTTTTCCCGAAACCGCAATTTTTGTGTAAAGATTTTGCAAGAAAAAATCTCATTGGTCAAAATGCATCTATTTTTTTGCTAAACTAAGGCCCCGCAAAGGCTGGGATAGGAGGATTTTGGTATAAACATTTTTTATTATACTATCTTTATTTATCACTGTTCTTATTAGTAACGCTCATATCCTGCGGCTGCTTCGCAGCCGCAGCATTTACCCGGAAATTTCCCCAAAAATATAGATTGAAAATATCAACCGGCAATGCCTTTAAAAGTAAATGTGAACCTGGGTTGAGATCTGTTTGCAGCTTGTAGAAAATGCAAATTCTTGTTTCTAGTGCTATTGTACAGTCCACCTCAATCGTTCTCTATACTTCACTTCGCCCATCCGTACCCAGCTAATATATGTACTGATTCATACCAGTGTCGTCGGTAGCATACCGGTTCGATCTGCCCAAACTTTTTGGATGGCCCAGTGCAGTACTGGAGCCGCACCGGTTTAAAAAAATGTACCGGTTATATGTCAAGACGGGTTATCTTTTGACTTGACATACCACGGATATAATCCTATTTGGTCTTCGATAGCAGCACTAACGTTGCTTCCTATCCCAGTACAGTATAATACTACTATAGTATACTATTTTTAGTATAAGTATTATAACACATGTACAGCACAACCCCGGCGGAGGGCCATAACGATTTGCTCTGGTTAATCCCGTCGGCGGGCCCTGTGCACACCATTAGTCTATTGACAACTGTGGACTGGATGCTGCCATCATTCTGGGTTGGAAGTAGCCTTGGTGGTGAATCGGCTTTTGACCTGCCTTAATCTAATTAGGTACACTGTACCGCCTTGCTTGGACAAAGAATGGTCATTTTGTATTACTGGAGTATTAATACAAAGAGTAGTATTGTGCTTTGCATATAGAATGTCGCCTTGTTTTATGACCTAGATCGAGGAGGGTCGGTTCCCAAAATCAGGGCACAAAACAGAGATAGTAGCTTGGGCGACCTCGATTTACGTAGATCGACCTCGATTTGCGCTTTTAAAACTCAATATGGATCGATTTGGTGTAGATCGACCTCGTTCTGTCCAATTCCACCAGGATATCGACCTCGAGCCCTGATTTGGATTGTTGTAGCTCGAGTTATTATTCGGTCTAAATAGATCGATCTGTCCCTTTATTTGGCCTCGTTTTATTTAACCGACCTCGACTTAATGATAAATCGAGGAGAGATCCAAGTAAAAACGACAAAACCTTTGCAAATCACAACAACACTAATATTTTATCTCTCAGAAAGCGTGGTGGGCCATTACTTGAAATTAAAAAATAGTATGAGTACCAGTAATACATTGATTTGGCCAGTAGTACGACCCTCTGTTAAATGAACTTAAAGGTTGAACTCAAAGCTTATTGGTCTTCAATTGTCTTTATTGAATTAATGACCCCTTTATTCCTCTATCCTATTGCTATCCTATCAGACATGCTCAGTCCCAAGCAAAAGAGGAAGTACGGACAATTTCCTCCCTTCCTAAAATATCACATGCTTCGTTTCGTCATCACACTTAATATGCCTTGGGCAGGAACCAATCAGAATTGGCTTCCAACCAACCAATGGTAGAGGCCTGTGGATTACATAGACACTTTCTATAGTATAATCAACCCACTATAATTAACACTATTATGTCTCGCCCTGTGCTACCAGCCCATCTATGGGATCGCCGTCAGCTCTACCGACTGACAGGCGCATCCCTTCGGTGCTGGTCCGACACTAGCCTCAACACTCCCACTAAGAGTCGTCCGTAGTCTTCAGGTCTCTAATGTGGAGAAGCAGGATCCAGGAAAGTGGAGAGAGGAAGGGATTGGCTGGATGATGGATCCGGACCCTGTCACACATCCGTGATACCGACGGAGTTGGATCGGGCCCCCGATCCAATCCAGATCTGATTCTGATTCGGACTCGTGAGCGGTGGATCTAAGGTTATGGCTCGACGGAGGCAATCAAGCGACACGCAAGGAAGGTAATCAAGGGATATTTATCAGCAGAGACCACAAACAACGACCAATTTAGCAGCAGAGACCACAAACGATGTGATTGGTTAATTATTTTGAGGTAATAGATACTTGCCGGTGATTGATGTTAGTCGCGAAAACGGACCGGGCTGCTACCATGAGCGCGCCAAGGTCAAGGCTCGATCTGCTGCGTCTTCATGGTCTCGACGAACCAGTTCTGCACGCACACTTCCCTGATTTACCCGAAGCCGGGCGATTCATCAGGCGTTATGCTTTGAATAACAACTTTGGAGTTGAGCGCAACAAAGCACGGGATGTCAGAAGCGTTGGTATTGCATTGATAGCAACTGTACGTGGTCTATTACGTTGACAGAGAAGCGAGGTTCTTCAGCTACCCCAAACGACAAATAGCGCAAGAAGCCCAAGACCAAGCTGTCCGGCGTTCCTGAAGGTTCCTGGTATATTGGCAAGGTCGATCTTCAACATGGTCGGTGCTGCTATAGTACCGAAGTTCAAGCTTGAAGATATTGTGGAATTACCAGGGTTCGAGGCCGCCATCGTGGAAGGACACAACACATCGAAGGCACGAGTAGTGAACAGTATTAAACAAATCGACGGCTTCGACCTCTCTGCGCATTCTTCCCTAGTGTACTGTGCCATTCGGAAGGCGAAGGCTAGCCAAAAGAAGGATCCCGTCGATGAATTCGGTAAACTACCTAGTTTTCTCACCCAGTTTGCAGCCAAAAACACTGGATCAAGAGTGTGCCTTCAACTAGACGCGGAAGACAGAGTTTTTAGGAGCTTTTTGTCGATTGGAAGCGCTATCCAGCTTCACGATAACCTCCTTCCAGTATGGGAGTGTGATGGAACCCATATGAAGGATCCGGGCTACAATGGAATATGTTTGACCCTCATTGGAAATGATGGAGAAAAGAAGAATGTTCCTGTTGTCGTGGCGTATATACACAAGGAGACATTCGACAATTTCGCCTGCTTCTTCTGCAACTGTGTAGCGGCTGGGTTACACTTGCACGACCGGCCTACCTTTTGTGATAGAGGTAAACAGCTTGGCGCTGAAGTGCTCCTCGCCCAACTCGGTCTACAGGTTCATCTCAAGTTCTGCTCGTTGCACTTTCGCTTCAACACCGTGGGCCGATTTAAGTCTTTGAAGCTGAATCAAGAGCGTTTGAATGACGACATTTTCGAGTTGCAATCCACGGAGACTGCGGAGGCATACGATGCAGCGACTGATCGCTTCCGTAAAATATACCCAACTGGCATTGTTAAGTGTGCGGGTGACAAGGTGGTAGAAGAACACGTACACGAGTATCTTCGTCGCATCCATCCCACCGACTGGTGCGTGGTTGGTAACAGAATTGTCGTGGCTGAATGAATCTTGGGGCACTGTTCTAAGCATGGGGATCCACTACCACTATTCGGGGGTGCGCACTACTAGCGGCATCGAAGGTGACAACAATGGCCTACTCTGGACTCGTGTACGTGAAAATTTGGTACTCAGCTCGCTGATGGCGTTTTGTACTCGTGCGGTTAGTGTTTGCCAGAAACGATTGAACTTGCTCAGAAAATGGCACATGGCGAAATTTGATGACCCCCCATGCTAAAAAGCTACTTGGCGCAGAGAAGAAACACGTTGCCAAGCAAAACGTTTTGCCGGCAATGGAACCTCTATTCTACGTGTTTGACGCTTTTGACGAGCGGAATGTCTGTGGAAACACAAGTGTGGCTGAGGTGGATATGGACAAAGGTACCTGTACACGTTGTGTGATATCTGAGCAGCTGCAAGTGCCATGTCGGCACACCCAAGCTGTAATATTCTCACGATCTAAGCTTAAAGACTCTCCGTTGCCGATGTACGACACACACCACTATTTTCACCAGGCGTACTTGGTGCCAAAACTCCCACAACGACACCGACTCGGACTGTAAACACTTGGACACTGATTCGAACTGCTTGAGGTCTTCCAGGAGGGCCTTGAGCTTCTTGTGCACACTGGGAGACGGGAGCAGCTCCGCTACAGCATCGTCCTCGCGGTCGATGAACTCCAAAAGCCACACGTAACGGTCGAGCATCGCAAAGGTGGAGCTCCAGCGAGTGTCGTTGCGCAGCACAGGGCGAAGTATCGTCTTGAAACTAATATACCAGTTTGAACAGGGTTAGTAATCTGAAATAATAATACAACTGTAAATGTAATCATATAGTAGTAATCGTACCGTAGTTTCGCCGCTTGATTCAGAGTTCTGAGCTTGACCATGAGCTTCTGGATGCCAGCCAGCGCGTTCTCCATTGGGGTCGTGTACAGTCGGACTGCCAGGTTTAGTTGGTGACTCGCGCAGCCCACGAGCGGCACACCCATGATGCGAGCCATACGCTTATTCACAGCACAGTTATCACTGGTCAGAAAGCACACCTGGTTAATACTCTTACCAATCCTCTGTAGAATGGTGGAGAGCGCTGCCAGGTGCATCTCCGCTCCGTGGTTGACCTCAATAGCCGGCGCGTCTTCGCTTGGAGGCTGCACAACTGGGGCGAGGCACAGCAGCGGGGTGTGAAGAACACCGTCGAGCTGCGTAGACAGCCATGAAATGCTCGGAAGCATGCGTCCAGTCGTCGAACAAGACGCCAATCTTGTCTGGCATCTTGCAGCCAATCTTCACCTCGACGGCCCTGTTGACTGCCTCCATGTCTCCACAGAACGTTTTGACGCAGACCTGACCTAGGTTCGCGTATCTGTTGCAACAAATGAGTATGCGTCAGTAGTAAAACAGTCGTTAGTAAATTATACGATCAACGCTCAGAATAGTAATGAAGTACTTACCGCCGGGTTACCGCCTGCTCGCAAAAGTTGAAGGGCAAGTTGCCCATGATCACCCACTCGAGCCAGCCGAACCGGTTCTTGGCCTTGTGGCTGATCCAGGGCAGGATCGAACCCGTCGCACCGGACCCAGTCGAGAGCATGTCCGCCTCAAAGCCAGGGTGCTTGACACGGACATGCTGGGTGAGGTTGCTGTAGCCCCGCCCGACAGCCTGCTTAAGCACGCACCGCGAAGTACTCGGTGAGCTCGCCGTTGTCGTCCAGGCACGGCGAGAAGAAGAACAGTGCAACTTGTTTGTTGCTGAACTTGGGGCGAGCTTGAGGGTTGGAGGGCACGAGGTTGAGCATTGCGGCAAGCTTGGCGGGTAATGGGTGGTGTTCTGTCTGAACTAAACTGAAAAGTGAGAGGAAGTGGCAAAAGTACTGTAGTGGGGCCAAGCTCTGGGCCATTGTGGGCCGTGGGCCGGAATGGTTGGTGTGGAGAAACAGAAAAATAGTAATATTAGTTTTATGTTTTTCTACTATCACATCAATTAAGCATTAATATATGTTGGCGCAGTAATAATTGCTGCATCTGCTCAGACTTCTGCAATAAATAATTGCGTGGAAAACATGTCAATTAATTTATCTACTAATTGATTTTTCGGGAGACCTGCCGAAAAATAGCAATTCCTTGATTTTTATGGGGATCCATGAAAACACCTGGATGATCCATGACGACTATTGTCGAAAAATTTCTGTAGCTCTAGAAAATAAAAGATTACCGATAAAAAAAGTAGCCAATATATATATATATATATATATATATATATACTAGAATTAATCTAGATCCATGATCTTGCCGTCGACAATTCATGATAACCTACTCGGATTCATGAATCTTCGTGAAGGATCCATGAGACGTCATGCGGATCCATGAGAGTACCATATAGATCCATGATGAAGTTCACGGATGCATAAGTAAACTAGCCTTTTGTAGTTGCATTCACTTGTTTAGTTGGATGGAACAGTTGTATAGTCGGTCATATGTAGTATAAAACTTATCCTCCCAGCGCGAGACGCTGTATTAGACACGATTAGACAAAAAGCTTAAGTTGTATTATACACGTT
>JAIKVJ010006323.1:0-21290 GCA_024679225.1 Phytophthora pisi
ATTTCTGTCAAAAACCCGGGTTTTCCAGAACCCTGCTTACGGCAAAGACATCGAAAAAAAATCCCGTTTTAGCATACCAACCTACCCAATTGCGTACAGCTGAATTATGCTATTTCATGGTCTTGCCGCAAATCAATGCACAGTTACTCCGCCCCAAAAGGGACCTCCTGATGAACGCGCCGTCGTCGAGCTGGAGCGCGCCCAAGGTGTCTCGGCTGTGGTCCGCCAAGGGCGACGAGCGCTGCTCGCCCCCGCGCTCGGACGACTACAAGGACTGGTCGCTGTCGCAGCTCAAGCGCGAGATCACGCAGCGCCAGCTCAAGACGAACCCGCGCCGCCGCAACAAGGAGGCCTTCGTCAAGGTGCTGCTCTCGCACGACCAGGAGCAGACTCAGACGCAGGCTCCGGCTCAGTCTCAGCCTCACAACCAGCAGCAGGCGCTCGAGCCGCCGCTGGAGGAGCCCGCGCTCTTCGTGCCCACGTCCACGTCGGAGCTGCAGAACATCTACGTCAATAGCGGAGACCAACAGCAGCAGCAGCAGCAACAGCCCCACGATATCTACGGCAATAACAACTCGGGCCAGCCCCAGGACATCTACAGAGGTGAACAGCAGCAGCCACAGCAGCAACAGCAGCAGCAGCAGATTCAGACACAGGACGTCTACCGAGACAATAGTGGACAGCAGCCACAAGACGTCTACAGGGACAATAGTGGACAGCAACCTCAGCAGCCGCAGGACGTCTACAGGGACAATGCTGGGCAGCAGCAGCAACCACATCAGCCTCAGCCTCAGGAGATTTATGTGGATCATCAACAGCACCAGCCGCAGCAGGATACTTATGTGAGTACGGCGGAGCAGCAACAACAGCAGCAGCAGCAACAACAACAGCAGCAGATTTTCGCCAGTGTTGGAATGATGCAGCCTGCACCGTTGACTCCGCCTGTGTCCATGCCGCAGCTTCAAGCTCAAGTGCAGAACCAGACTCACGCGCAGACCCCAGTGCCGGTTGCAGTGATGTCCGTGCCTGCCCCCGCTCCTGCTCCGGTTGCTGTTCCTGCTCCCATCCCTCCGGCCAATGAAGTGGAGGTTGAGACTCCTCAGAGTTTCCAGTCGACAATCAAGAGACAAAGGGTGGCGAGCGCAAGGCAGGAGAATGACGGGGGAGAACATGGCAATGCTGCTACGACGCCGGAGGTGGCGCGACCTGGGAGTTCGAGCACGCAACAGGTCGGGAAGGGGTCGACGGAGTATCTGAGAAGGAAACTAAGTATCCAAGCTGCGCGTCTGGAGGTCGAGAGCCGGCATTTGGACCTTGAAACCAAGCGCGAACAGCGGAATAGCGAGCTGCATGCGGTGCAACTCGCGTTGGCGCAGGAGCAGCTCCAGCAGGCGAAGATGACGACGCAGAAGATGAAGACGGAGTGGATGGTGGAGCAAATGATTCAGAAGAAGCGGCTGAACGATGCCGGGATCTCGCAGGAGGACTCGGCTGCCCTTGGAATGTACCTGTCGTGAGAAGTTGGAAAAGAAATTGCTGGGCTCTTTAACGGCTCGGCTAAATGGTCTCGTTTTGTTAATGTATGTGTATCCAAGTGTACAGTCGAGTTTGAGTATTAGTTGTTCCTTTCTTCCCTTGGAAAGGTGCCGTGCCTGAAATCCCGCCTTTATCTTCTTCGTTGATGCTTGATAGACGGGACTGCAGAGTACGTTGATGCCGGCACAGCTGCACGCATAAGCAACGGAGTTGGGGCACTAGCTCCGCGACCAGGAGCCCCGCTTGCGGACGACTTGTACACTCTGTCGATGAGTTTCTTGACACGTGACTTGGCGAGGTTGGACAATTCCCCGGATGGCAGCAGCAACGCTGACTGCATGGACGCTGCTTCTTGCGAGAACAGCTCCGCCACTTCCTTAACAATCGCCTTGAACCGGTCTTTCGTTAACTTGCCGGCCCCGTCGCTCTGCTTGTAAAGCGGATACAGCTTTGCCTTCACGTACTCGACAACGGTATCCGACCAGCTGCTCGCACGCAGAGGTTCACATTAGCTCAGACCGTAGACAATTGCAATAAAGGAGGGAGGTACGTACGCTTCGCGCTTTCGCTTCCGCTTGCTACTTGATCGCGCTGGTCTCTTTGGAGAGGTGAAGGCTGTTATTACAGGCAAATTCTGCGCTGCGTTAACTGGCGACGACACTTGTGGGTTTACTGGGGACCGAGGTGGCTCAACTGGCGCTGGAGGGTTCAGCTCACGCCACTTTTCACTGAGCTCGATAATCCGCTGCCGATTTTCAATGCTCACATCAGAAAGTTCCGAAAGCCTGTCCATAGTGTCTTGCAACCCCTGCTCCTAAAAGTCAACAATACTGATCAGCTAAGCTAATTCATATGATAAAGTCTACGACATGCGTGCTTACCTCCACGAGATCTTCTTTTCGGACGGGAAGCGTCTCCAGTATCCCGAGCACTGCATCCAGCACTTGAGGATTGGGCGCAGAGACGGTATTGCCACCTTCCTGTTCGGCCACGCGAATCCACTGATGCAGCACCGCCAGACATCCCAGTTCAACTGCAGCGGCCTTCTCCTTCTGGTTGAGCCGGCCAAAGAAGGTTTTCACTCGAGATACCAGCCTCAGCTTGGCCGTCTTGGGGATCAGCAGAGTCACAGACGACGCGTAGTTGTCGCTACTGACTGCATCCTGCATCAGCTTGGCTAGCTCGCAATACTCCGGAGCGAACGTATTGGACACCCTGTTGCTGCGCTGGCTTGGCCGCGTACCCCCATTATCTCCTCCAGACCCGTGATCATGCGCTGCAATCGCAGCCGCTGCGAGTTCCTGTCTGCTTCGACTATGATCTTCCCACATTTGGTCGATAGCCGACGAACCGGACTGTGTTACCGTCGACCTTGTTCCATTACGAGCAGCACTGGCATCGCTTCCACCCCTCCGACCATACAAAGACGACTGCGTCAAGTCTCCACGCGCAAACATGGCGTCAGCGCGCAGTTGCACCTGCATGAGCTCTCGCGACATGCGCAGCGCATACGCCGCAGCGATCCCGCGCATCGGTCGTCTGTCCTCCGCCTCCCCCACCGCCACAAAGTTTGGGTTCCCTCGTCGCCGAGCTCTCGTCGCTGTAGTTTCCCTACGCCCACCGAGCACGTTCGACATCAAACTGGCCAGTCTTCGCGTCCGACGGCGCGTGGACACCGTCGTCGCCGGGCGTTCAATAGCGTCACTCGCTCTCTGCTGCATAGTGGCATGTCTGGAGCAGTACCACGACGTATTGGGCACGGCCCGCAGTCCAATGCAGTACGTGTGGTTGGCCACCCCGCAGCCCAGCGCTTCACACAGCAGCAGCACGTGCTCGTCCTCCCCGGAGCCGCATAGCTCGCACCTCGCCTGGTTCACGAGCCTCAACTGGGCGGCAATGTCGTGGTCCGATGGGTCCGGTCGGTACACCTGCTTGTGATCGTGGATGGCCTCTCGGTGCACCACGGCGCCCTGCGCGTCCTGTCGGGCGACCGAGTTGAACTTGGTCTTGCAGAGCGGACAGAGGTTGGTCACCTTGGCCCATGCCACGATGCAGTCGAAGTGGAAGCGGTGGTCGCACCCGGACAGGACCCCCTGCTTCAGGATGTCCACCAGGTCCTGGCAGATGCAGCACTGCGTATGGCACAGTACAGTACAACAGGACAATGAAGTTGCAAGTTAGTGGAATAATGGTCCAACCACTTCAGTACTGTACACTTTCTCTATCAACTCACAGCGTCCTCCCCGGTGTCCTCCACGACGTCTTCTTCTTCATTGTGGGCATCATTGTCTCCGTCCTCGTCGTCCACCAGGTCAACAACCTCCGGCGCGCGACGCTTCTCAGCGTCGGCCATGCTTCTCGGCTCGAAATTGAAATGGGGCAGATCCTCCGTTTTATCTCTAATTCTGTGCATCATTACTCGGATTTGCTACTCTGAATTACGCTGCGATTTGAAGAGAGAGAGATCGAACAGCCTTCCAGCGTTGATCACCATACCATGCGCGACCTATGGCGGCTCGCGCCGCTGCGGCTCCATCTACTTCTCCCGCTATGCTTGCTGCTCCACCTACATCTAGGCAATACCCTCCACGCCTCCGCCGCCGAAGTTCCGGGCTCTCTGCGCAGCCTGGCGCCTCAGATCAAGGACATTCCAGCGGACGACGCGGCGCCTCCCGTCTTCTGCCTGGACGTGGGCATCGACATCGCGTTCCCGAGCCGCGACGTGGAGAACGCAATGGGCGGGGAGGCGGCTGCGTCCGCCGGCAAAGGGTGTCTGCGCAGCTCGCCCATGAACGCGGTGGTTGGCCACTTGAAGTCGTCCCTGCGGACGTATTCGCTGCACGCGGTGGACTGCGTGCTGGAGCCGGAGGACGTCGAGTCCTCCACGATCGCCCTGCTGGGGATCGCGTCGGTGTGCTCCAGGTCCAACATGGAGGTGGAGGAGAGTCTGGAGGCCTGGGGTCACGAGACCAAGCGACAGGTGGAGAGGCTCTTTGAGACGGAGAAGAGGGTCTCGGTCGACCAAACCACGGGCATGGTACGGCATGTTCCGGTCTCCCCGGCGTACGAGCTACCGACCAGTGGCAGTGGACTGCCGCAGTTTATTCTAGGGGAGACGCTCATTTGGTCGGACGGAGGCGATGAAGAGGATGGAGGAGTGAGTGAACCGACCAAGGAGCAGACGTTCTTCACCCACGTGCAGCTGCATGTGAAGAACGACGGCAAGACGCCGTTGCATTTGTACCGGTTGACGCTGGTGGAGAAGGGGGGAACTCGAGCGAAGGAGGATAAGGCGGAGGGGGTCGTTCTACCGTTGGTCGCACCGGCGGCGGTGCTGCCTGATACAAGCGAGGTCGTGTCGTTCAAGGCGATTACTGGAGCGGCGGTGGACTCGACCAAGAGCTATGAGCTGTATATTTCACACAGCGGCTTTCGATCGCACGTGTTTGAAGGTATACTTGATGGCAAGAAGTTTCTCGCGAGAGAAGAAGCAGTTGAGCCTCAAGGCGAAGACAGTCTCTTCGACCGCTTCTCGCTTGATTCGACGAGCGGCCAAGCGCTGTTTTCATCCTTCCCGTACGCGACTTGGCAAGGTGCGTTGCGTCATTCAGATGTGTGCTGTTGGTGTGCAGTTGTTCTGATATCTTTGTGTTTGATATAGTTGGCTCCATGGCAATCGCCGTGGCGGTGGGGTTTGCAGTGACGCTGTATATTCGACGCAAGCGGCCCAGTGTTCACCTCGTGGGACGTGTTGTCACTAGCTGCTTCCGCTCACCCAGTAAGAAACATACTCACGGATCGGGCGGTAGGACATCGGCGAAGCCGGTATCAAATCGCGTAGCCTCCAGTCGGGCTGCGATTTCCAAAAAGGGAGAAGATCACATCGAAATGGAAAGGTACGTTCGTCGTTGGGGCACAATTTGATGATCTCGTCAGTAGTTGTTATGTGTACTCTAACTCTTTGGTTCGTATGGTCTCGTTGCAGTCTCATCAAAAAGCCTGCGACAACAAGTGCACCTAACAGTAACTCTAGTGCCCCAGGGAAGCCTGCTTCAGCACTTCGAGCAAAGTAAGTTACTACGAACTCAGTCAAAGGATCTCTGCACCTAATAATTTGACTCTCTGTTTACAGGATGCCTGCAATCACTATGAAGTGGAAGGCCCCACCACCACCCCCGCCTCGTGCTGCTGCTCCTACCACTAAGCCTACACCGCTAGCCGTTCCTAAATCGATGGCGCCGAAGAAGCTGCGCCTAGACCTCGATCTCAAGGCAAGGCTTCACCCAAAGCGGTTCGAAAGCATGTGGGACGAATACGTCGAAAGGTATGTGAAAGTGATTCGTAATGTGCTGGAGTGTTCCAAGACTAACGTGAGTAAATGCCATTAGGTTCCAAGACGAGTTACCTGATACCAACAGGCCGGAGTCGGATACGCTGGTGAAGAAGATGGAGGCGCATGGAATCTCGTGTATGGCTAGCGGGACCGTCAACGGCATTGAGAAGCACGTCTTCTACGCGAAGCAACGAGATCACTCGTGGTTCTTCTTGGCGACGGTGGATGTCACGGCGGCGACATCAAAGACCGTTCTAACAGTGCGGGCTAGTACCGATGCTGTAGAAGAGCTCGTGGTGCAGCTCGTAGAACTCATGAAGACGACTATTGCTCAGGCAGATACAAACCAACTCCCGGAGTAAAGTGAAAGGAAATGTTTTGAAGTTTCAATGTAATATACGCTGTCGTGAAGAAGGAAATGCCTTCCACACAAACTTTTGGGAGCCGTCCCAAGCGCGACCACTTCAGTTCGTTCGCCGGCTACGGTGGGTAAAGGGGTCAAAGGGATCAACCTCCCTCACTTAGACAGAACTCAAAAGTCCCGTAATGACGGCGTCCATGTCGCCGTTGTGTTGAGTCAGCAGAGCCACGTTGCGATCCTTGTCCGTGAATCCCATGTCGGCCAAGGCCTGAAGCTGGTTCGTCCACCGGAGCTCCTCATCGTTGTTCGTCAACACAGCAGCGGGCGCCGGAACGTTCATCGATACGCCAGCCGTCGAGACGACCGCAGCGGGGGCGTCGACACGAACCTCCTTCGTCTCGACGGCGACGGTTGCTGGCTCTTCCGGCTCCATCACGTTGATGTCGACCCAGAGACGCTGGCCGAAGCGGTTGCCGTCGGGAGTGCTCAGGCGCCAGTATCCAGTGTACCGGCCGGGCTTTGCCGGGGCCACCATGCGAAGCGACACGTCAATAGACTTGCCAGGCAGCACGGACGGGATCAGCACGCTTTCAGGGGCTTGCATCTTGTCACCGCCCACGCACGAGAGTTCCGCACCGATAGGCCACTTGTTGGGGCCGCCATTGCGGAGCTTCCACACCTTGTCAAACGGCTCTCCGGGGGCCAGCACCGTGCCGTCGGGGCACGTGACGTCGCCCTCGAACACGGCCACAACCGGGCCCAGGTCCTGTTTGGTCTCTTCAATGTTGATGGCCTCGAAGTAGTCGCTGGCCGACATGAGCTGCGCGTTGTGGCTGTACTGCACTTGCTGCAGCACCCGCTCCACCTGCACGCGGGCGTTGGGGCACTTGGCCAGCAGGATCTTGGCCACCTCCTCCAAGTCTCCAGTGCCGGCCACCGCCACCAGACACTCCATGAAGTTGCCGTTCTTCTGGAACTCCTCCGTCACGGTTTGGAACAGCGTCGCAAACTACAATAACAATTGAAATACTGTCAATACAGCCCCCACTCCCATACAGCAGAACCCTCTACCCCACCTTGGCATTGGCCATGATCTCCATGAGCGCCTCCTGGCAGCCGGGCTCGTGCAGCAGCGACACCAGGTCCTTCTTGAGCGTCTGGTGCTCACTACTAGCGTCCCACTTCTCCACGACCTTGCCCAGGTCCACGAACAGGTCCGACATCTTCTTCTTCTGCTGGCTGAGCATCATCTCCTCGGCGTCGCCGGGCAGCACGTGCACCATGGAGCTGCTGCTGGCGTCCATCATGGCCGCGGGCTGCAGCGGCCGGGCCACCACGATGATCTTGCACACGGCGTTGTCCGCGTCCTTGCCGGCGGCCACGGCCAGCTCGCGCATGAGGCGGAAGGCCTCGTCCAGCTCCGCGTCGTTGGTGATGCGCACCTGCTCGTCGTCGTCGTCGATGTAGCACAGCAGCAGCTCGCTTGAGGGCTGCGCGAGCTCCGGGAACACCAGCAGCACGTAGTCGCGCAGCTCGTGGAAGCTCAGCTCGCTGCGGCCGGCCGGCGCGCGGCCGTCCCGGGCCGCCAGCGCCTGGTGCACGGCCGCCACCTGCACGCGGCGCATGTCCTGCTTCTCCTTCCACGAGATCTTGAGCGTCGTCATGGCGTTACTGGGTTAGTTGAGCTAATGCAGAGATTCTGCTCTTGGAGGTTGTTCTCCTTTTGTGCTGTTTTCTCAGAATTCGAGGATTCGAAGAAGAATTCTCAGGGACTGCCCAAACGCATAGAGTAGGCTATAAGAAAGGGAAAAGCGAAGTTGAAGGCAACATGTCAGTTCGGCAACAACTTGTTCCTCCCCGTCACAATAGCAATAGCTGCTGAGTCCTTGACAAGTGTGCATGCACTGAACGGGGGCCAACTGGCGGCTAGAGCTCTATCACTTCCTATCAGAAAATCGCAGCGCAAAGAGGCTGCGGCTTGCTATCGTAAGCACGACTTCGTCGCTGTTGTTTACTCGCTTCTCCTGGCGTTTGCCACCACGACCTATTGCTTCTGGAATGGTCGACGCATTGCCTGCTGCCTAAACGTGCTGGACGCCAGCATTCATGCTGCAGAATGCCTGCATCTTCACGCACAGGCACTGAAAACGGAGCCGTCTTCCAGAAGGATCCGTGCAAAAGCAAAGTGGCTACGGTTTCTGTTACCATCATTCCAACGGTTAAACCCAACTGTCAGGAAAGTTTGGGCGCCCCGATGTTCTCGCCAGATCTCATTTCTCCTCGCCCTGCACAAGTCGAGAGATCGGACCCGGGAGATTGAAGATGGCGAAGGTGATCGAGCTCACTGCGCCCGGCGGCGACCCGCTCACGCAGTCGCTGCCGCTGGCCGCGGACGACGGCACGCTGCTGACGGTGGCCACGCTTCGGGCCGCGGCGGCCGCGCTGCTGGCCGGCGACAACCGCGGCTTCTCGCTGCGCTACACGGACTCGGACGGCGACGAGGTCACCGTGGCCCGCGACGCGGACGTGAAGGAGCTGGCCGACTACATGGCCGACGAGCGCCTGGAGCGCCTGACGCTGCTCGTGGCCGTGCACGGCCCGCCGGCCGGCGCCCTGCAGAAGCAACTGCGCGGCCTGGTGACGGCCATAGCCAAGCTGACGACGGACAAGCCCAAGCAGCCCACGCCGGTCAACGCCGTGAACCTGCTGGTGGCCAGCCTGCAGACGATGGACGTGGCCGACGACTCGACGGAGCTGGCCGCGGTCAAGCGCGAGCTGCTGGCGGTGCTGCAGGCCGAGGAGTTCCGCCAAGTGGTGGACGAGCTGAGTGCGTCGGAGATGTTCAAGGACCTGGCCGACGCCATGGTGGCGGCCATCTACCAAGAAGACGCCCAGACCATTGAGGAGACGGCCACGGCCCGCTTCGACGAACTGCTGGCCTTCTTCCAGCGCGTGGTGGCCCGCTGCCCCACGCTCAAGCCGGCGATGGTGAACGTGGCCAAGAAGTGCATGTCTGGCCTGGTCCGCTACAATGATGAAGAGCTGGCCGAAGACGGCTCGGACGCGTCAAGCTCCAGTAGCAGCAGCAGCAGCTCTAGAGCCGACTCTAATGATGAGATCATAGAGGCTGCTCTAGCTGAAGTGGAGGAGGTGCCGGTGCACCTTGGAGTCATATGTGATGGCTGTGAGAAGGCGCCGCTGGTTGGCGTCCGCTACAGGTCGCTGGAAGTTGAAGACTTTGATCTGTGTGAGGACTGCGAGGCCAGCGGCAAGTGGGTGAGCCACGAGCCGTTTATCAAGATCACGGACCCGTCGCGCGCGCCGAAGCACAAGCGCCCGACCGAGTTGGTGCATCCGTTCGTTATCTGCGATGGATGCGAGATGAGCCCCCTTGTGGGCATCCGCTTCAAGTCGAAGACGGCGGAGGACTTCGACCTGTGCGAGGCCTGCGAGGCGAGCGGCAAGTGGAACGAGTCGCACGGACCGTTCATCAAGATCGAAGAGCCAGGAATGATGCACGCGTTGAAGTTCACGTGCCGTCGCGGGAAGTTTGGCCACCACGACAAGTTCGGACACCACCGTGGCAAGTTTGGACACCACGGACGCCACGGGAAGTTCGGCCACCATGGACATCATGGCAAATTCGGCCGCCATGGCCACCACGGCCCTCCAGGCTTGCCCTTCCACGGGCCACCCCCTCACCACCACGGTCCGCCCGAGTGCTTTGGCCGACCGCCTCACCATGAGGGTCCTCCCGGCTTTCCCAGACACGACCCGCCACCCCATTACGAAGGCTCCCGCGGATTCCCTGGACATGGTCCTCCGCCTCACCATGAAGGTTTTCCGCCTCCGCCTCACTTCGATGGTCGTCCCGATTTCCCGCCGCCGCCTCACCATGGAGGCCCTCCTGACTTCGGCGGACGAGGCCGCTACGGCCACTACCCACCTCCCCCGCCGCCGGAGTTTTTCGATCGTCGTGGGCGCCACCACCACGGACCCCCTCCGTTTGGTCCTCCCGGCAGCTTCGGAAGCTTCAGTCCCCCTCCATTTGGATTCCCCCACCCGCATGGCCCGCCGCCCTGTCCGCCCGAGTTCCCGCCGAAGTTTGATTGCCGTGGATTCCCAGGCCACCACGGACGCCATGGACGCTATGCGCGCTTCCCAGTCGGCGAAGAAGACCAAGAGGATGGTGAGCGAGGTCGCCGCCGCCATGGTTGCCGTGGACGTGGCCGCTGGGGCCGCAATACCTCCGATCTTGAAGCACGCTTCCTTGAGGACGTGACCATCGAGGACGGCACGGTCGTCGAGGCTGGAAAGCCGTTGCGCAAGATGTGGAAACTCGTGAACGACGGCGAGCGTTCCTGGCCCGATGGCTGCTACATGATCACTCAGCCGGGCAATCCGATGTTCCCCGATGACAGAGAATCGAGCCGTATCGACCTGCCGGCGTTGGCACCCGGCGAGAAGTTTATTGCCGGAGTGGACCTGGTGGCTCCCAGTGAACCTGGACGCTACACCAGCTTCTGGCGCGTGTGTGACCCGGCGGACGTGAGCTTTGGCCACCGCTTCTGGATCGACGTCGTGGTGGCCGCTGGAGATGCCGCCCCGGAGACGACTCCGTCTGAGGCTCCAACGGCAGACAGTGCCGAAGACGTTGAGATCAAGGACGCTTCCGCTGATGCTGCGTCCGACGATGACATCGAGATTATTGACTCCGCTGAAGCGCAGGAAGCTGATGCAGTTGCCGAAGAAGGCGAGCTCAGTGAGAACGAGGACAAGGCGGACTACAAGGAGGCACTCGACCTGCTTGCATCGATGGGCTTCGTCGACCAGGAGAAGAATCTTCGCGCGCTGGAATTGGCGGACGGGAACGTCGGCGGCGCCGTGAACGCACTTCTGTCGGAGTAAGAGAGGTGTGCAGCGTTGCCAAAAGTCGAGGAACACTTCGATCACCACAATTAATTCACGCGTTATCCACCACAACGAGCGACAGGATCTAGTCAAATGCATTTGTTTCATGTGAACATAACAAAACTAAAAAAAATATAAAACGTTCCTCGTGAGCAAAACAAATCTGCTCGTCTTGTGCAAGACTCGTCTCTTTGGCGCCTACTTTAAAAAACTTGATAAAGAAGCATCTATATTATCTTTTTTACATGAGGTTCTTGACTGAGAACGCTTCGCCCGCCAAGAACTTGTTGATCGCAGTCGTACACTCGGCGTGCTTCTCGTGCTGCAGAATGTGTCCGCAGTCGTCAAAGAGCAGTACCGGTCCTCGCGCCTCCGGTGCCAGTTTCTCCTTCAGCACATCCACCGAGGACACGTCAAGCACCTGGTCATGCTTTCCCCACATTACCAACGTTCTAGCGCGAATATTCGGCAACAACTCTTCCAACACGGTCGGGTTCTGCAACGAGTCTCCGACGATCTTCTCCAGCACAGGCAACTGCTTCTCTCGTTCCGAGGCGAAAACGTTCAGGAACAGGTGCGGGATTCTATGCGGTTCATAGCTGAGGTGACGGTTCATCTCATCGAGATCTTCCGCTGTATGGGCGAGCAACAGGTTCCGTCCCGAGTCCTCGAGCATTTTCAGTAGCGTGCTCTTCTTGGGCATGGAGATGCCCGCAGGACACACCATGGTGAGGGACTTGATACGCTCCGGGTACATCCCCGCGTACACTCCGGCGAGCATGCCGCCCATCGAGCAGCCCACAAGATGAATCTTTTTGTCCGCGGGCACCTCCTTTTGGAGGAACTCGTGCAGCCTCGAGGCCTGGCTGGGCATCGAGTAGTTGGCCAGTGTGTCGACGGGTGTGGTGCGGCCTTGGCCGGGCAGGTCCGGGATCACGATCTTGTAGCGCTTGTCCACGCCGCGGGCCACCCGGACCCACGACTCCTTGACTGAGCTGAAGCCGTGGAGAAACACGACGACGTCCTCCTTCTCGTCCTTGCCGGGCCGCTCGATGTAGCTCCAGTTGTACTGGTCGATGATGGCGTTCTTGGACGAGAAGCCCGAGACGAAGCGCACAACGTCAAAGACGGACGTAAGCAGCGAGGCCATCATGCTGGGCAGGGTGGCGGGTAGTCGTCAAATGTATCAGTCTGGCTGCGCGCAATGCTCTACGCACGTCCTCGCAGTGTCGCAGAAAACGATGACGGTATGATTGGTGGATATTCGACTCGTATGGCCATGATGATTGGGCAATAATGTTTACTTGACGTCGACCATCATTTCGCTGCAACTTGAAGACCAACATTCTGCAAAACGTGTGTCCGGCAGAGCTATTGTTGGCACATGTTTTGCCAGTCAAGGACTTATAACGAGAAGGTTACCATGACGAAGCGGCTCCGGGCCGCTATCGAGCGCTTGAAGGCGAGATGGATGTCTCTCCAAGTGGAACTCCCAGGAAACTACACTATCGATCGCTTCCATCGGCTGAACGATTACTCCCAGCGAGTAAGCGTCACGAGAATCATCCTTACCGTACTACTTACGCCTCTGCCTTGCATCCTGCTGAGCATCCTGAAAGAGCTGCCACCCCTAGAGCCGGTCGACGTTGGTGTTGTCGACAACTGGGTCTTCTTTATTCGAGGTTGGCTCGTGGCTGCGATGGTGGGCGGGAGCATTCCCTTGATGATAAACCAGGACGTTCCTCGCCTTGTCGTGACTATTCCGCAGATTGTCTGCGTGTCGCTGTTTGCAGCTGGAGTTGCGATGATTTTTATTGGCGTGGTGTGTGAGTTCACCTTCTTCCCGTGGCCGTTCGGGGTCTTAATTGTCGGGGTTCCCATGATGTGTGTGGAGGCATTTTGCCACTTGAGATTAGCAGATCATCAGCTCCGAAGTGATAGCGCGTTATGGGCCGACGTCAAGCAAGTGCTCGCCGGTGTTCACTGCTTTCTCTCGCTTCCCTTCATCTACCCACTCTACATCTACGGGTTTGTGTCGCTGTCAGGCACCGCCCAAGTGTTGTTCGTTGCAGTGCTGCCTATCATGAAGCTTATCGCCAAGAACTGGATGAACTTCACCTTAACTGGTCGAGACGAGACCAAGCCCGAAATGATCGTCTTCGTGGTGGAATTCTTCAACTCGCTGTATATTTCCAACGCGCTGCAAAGCACCTCGTCTTGGATGTCAACCGCCACCGTCATGGCATCCGACCTTGGGGGTTTCTGTCTGTCCATGGTGGATATCGTGGAGGTTTTCATCGGTATCACAAAGCTGATGGAGAAGATTCCACAACATCATCCACTCGCAAAGGAAAACTTTGTTCAAGTTTTGTTGAGGATCCTTGCAGCAAATGAGGCGAATAAAGACCGACAAGATACCCAGAAGACGGATAGTAAACACAGCTCGAAGAAGACCAACCTTACGAGAGACCCTTCCCCTGCAACCATTCACCCCGATACGGAAACAACCCATGAAATGATTGTTTACTCGGAAGTGCCGAAGCGTAAATTGTTTCAAGGGTCTCAAGTCGTGCCAGCAAGTATCCCCCAGAACCAACTTGAAAAAGGTCAAATAACGAAGAGCACCACGGCAACAACCTTGGCTGACATGAATATTGAGACCATTTTCTCGCGTAAGGAGCGAGACCTGTTCATTCGAAAGAGTCTGCATGTACTCTTCATCACGGAATACGCCATTCTGTTTGAGTACATCGAAGTGGCGATGCCTATCGTTTACAGTACGAGAAATCTGTGTGTTTAATAGCTCTTTGAGAGTGATACTAACGATAGTTGTTGTATTGATGAGCAGGTTTATTCCGCGTGGTGCTCTTTCACTTGCCGAACAGAATCTACTTCTCGACAATGCAGGGGCTTACAAGCTCGGAGCTAGCGTCGTCCACACTCACGGTACTCGCCTACAGTTCGCTCGAGTTTATATCGTTTGTGATAGCGGTTGCCGTGATGAAGCGTACGCTGGGTTTCAATCCCTTGAGACAGCTCGCGTTCGTACTTGAGACACAGGCGAGCCGGATCCAGATAAAGCTTATCGTGATACTTCTCTACGTGACACAGATGCCGCTAGCTCATCTCGGTGAGTCTTCCTCTCGGCATAGACGTTTTAGTTTGAAAGAGGTGTTTTAGTAACGTGGATGTGCTGCTAGGAGCTGACTTTAATTTCAAGTTCGCGTGGATACCTGGTTATCAAACGACGAGTTCATGATGAATCCAATACCTACGGATACAGTGTAAAAAGTAAATTTAATTATTTTATACTTCAAACTGAATGTAACACAGCTTTTAAACTCGACTACGCTTTCACTCTGATGAAATTTTTCGATTGATCAGTAAAAACGGTCGGAACGCTGGAGGGGGGGGGTTGCAAATACCACTTAGAAATACAGTAATCGAACTTTAAATCCAAGACTTCAGAAGATTGTCGCCATCGTCGTGTAAAAGAGGCAGTTTGTAGTAGACTAAGTATCTTTCAAAAACGTTTCACGTTTTCAAACTCGAGGAATCTCCACGCTTACTGTACGGCATACGAGCTCCGCGCTGGCGCTTGTAATCGACGATAGCTCGGAATGATTTGGCGTGCGGACATCGCGAGTTGCTTGAGCTTACTGCTGGCCGCTCTTTGCCCTTGCATTGTCGAATCTGCACTCATGTTATCAGCTAGGTGCTTGTTGATCGCAGCGCTACACTCCGCGTATTTTTCATGTTGAACGAGGTGGCCGCATTCGTCAATGAGAACAACTTGACTCTGGGTATCTGGATGCAGCTGCTGTCGTAGAACTTCAACGCACGAGACATCGAGAACACGGTCGTGCTTTCCCCACAGGACCAACGTCTTGGCTCGAATGTTAGGCAGCAGTTCCTCGAGCGCTATCGGGTTCTGGAGGGAGTCTCCGATGATCTTCTCCAACACTGGTAGCTGCTTCTTCCGATCCGATGCGATGATCGCCGCCAGCGCATGTGGTACAGTCACTGGTTTGAAGTGGAGGGCTTTGTTCATCTCTTTAATATCTTCGGGCGTGTGTGCAAGCAATAAATTACGACCAGAATTTTCCAGCATCTTCAGTAGATCGCTCTTGTTGGGCATCGTGATCCCCGCAGGACACACCAACGTAAGTGACTTCACCCGTTCCGGGTACATCCCAGCGTACACTCCGGCTAGCATGCCGCCCATGGAGCAGCCAACAAGGTGAATCCTCTTTTCTGCAGGTACTTCATTCTCCAGGAATTTATGAAGTCGCTCAGCCTGAGTTCCCATGGAATAGTCGGAAAGCGCATCACTGGGCGTGGTGCGACCGTGACCAGGAAGATCTGGGATGACGATGCTGAAGCGTTTGTCGACTCCGCGCGCCACTCGCAGCCACGCTTCCCTCATACTGCTGAAGCCATGCAAGAACACCACAACGTCGTCGCACTTGTCGTCCTTGCTTCGTCGCTCGATGAAGCTCCAATTGCACGTGTCGACTGTTGCATTCTTCGCCGTGAAACCAGAAACGAAACGAAGTGCGTCGACTACCGACAGGAAGAGCGGGTGCGGCATCTCGACTAAACTTGCGCGGGTTTCCGCTGGGCCCTTTCTTCTCTTTAAATTTAAGAATGGTACGAGGATTACAAGGCGGCAAGTATCGTCTTCAGTGCGGGTGAACATAGCATTTTGACATTCTTATCCACGTCCTCGCCCAAACAGGCCAAAACTGAGTAGTGGTCGGCTGCAGGACTTCGCTGACACGCTTGTATGGACTGCACGGCCGAGTTATGTTGAGGCTGTAGATAAGCAGGAGCAAATTGTTCAAAGATCAGCTTCGACAAATCACGGTTTTTGTTTTTTTGCTGACCCGAACTGTGGCAAATAGGAACCCGATTCAAACTATTCTCCACTTCGACGTACACGGAGTCATTCAGATAAACACGATGTTCCCCAGAATTGCTCCCCTCCTTGACAATGAATTGGTTGCTTAGTTACCAGGAATCCATGCAAACTTGAAACTGAAGTCAGCACCTTGCAACGCATCCACATTAGAAGCCCATCCAAAACGTTAAGCAAGAAAGTTAAGACTCACCGAGGTGGGCCAGTGGCATTTGCGTAACGTAGAGAAGGATCACAACGAGTTTTGTCTGAATCCTGCCCGCTTGAGTCTCAAGCACGAACGCAAGTTGCCTCAAGGGATTAAAACCCAATGCGCGTTTCATCACGGCAACGGATGCCACAAACGATGAGAGAGGTGTAGGCTAGTACCGTGAGTGTGGATGCTGTAAGCTCAGAGCTTGAAAGCCCGGCCACCGTGTAGAAGTAGGCTCTGTTCGGCAAGTGGAACGGCGCTGCACGGAATAGACCTGCTCGACAACATATACCAACAGTCGTTAGCCTCAAAGGGTATGCCTATCGATATCAGCGCGTACCTACAGTACACGATTGACATCGTCACTTCGATGTACTCGAATAGTACGACGAACTCTGTGATAAAGAGTACATGTACGTGCATGCTCTTTTGAATGAACAGGTCTCGCTCCATTCGCGAGAAAATGGGTTCAATGTCCATGTCAGCCAAGCGTTTGGGTGCGTTGCTTTTCGTGGATTCAGCGCTTGGGGAGAAACCCACCGGCATGGCCCGAGGGCTCTGAATTAATGTATGCGTCGGTGCGTAATTAGACATTGCGCGTGCTGTTCTCGTTTCGGGCCGAGCGGTTGCATTGGTAGGATCTCTCGCGAGGTTCGTCTTCTTCTGGAACGGCGGGGAACTTTCAGGGGTTTTAGCGATGTTGCGGGCTCCATTTGCCTCGCTGGCGGCGAGAAGCTTCAACGCTATTTGCATAAAATCTTCGTTTGCGAGGGGATGATGTTGCGGAATCTTCTTCATCAGTTTTTGTATCTCTGTGAAGACCTCCGCGATATCCACCATTGACAACCAGAAGCCAGCAATGTCGGATGCCATGACTGTGGCGGTGGAGGCCCATGACGAAGTACTTTGAAGTGCGTTAGAAATATAAAGCGAGTTAAACACTTCTACCACGAAGACGATCATTTCGGGCTTCGTGTCATCGCGCCCAGCTAGTGTTAAATTCATCCAATTCTTGACAACAAATTGCATGGCAGGCAGCACTGCAACGAACAATACCTGGCCGGTAGCAGAGGGACACGAATCCATAGATGTAAAGTGGATAAATAAAGGGGGGTGAGAGTATGCAGTGCGTGCTAGCGAGTACTCTCTTGATCTCGCTCCATAAAGTGCCATCGGCTCGTATTTGACGGTCAATTATCCGCATATAACAAACCGCCTGCACACACATCATAGCAACCTCGACAATCAGCACCACAAACGGTAACGGGAAGACGCTGTAAGCGCAAGCAACGCCAATCAGAAGCATGGCAATTGCGCCCGCGAGGAGGGAGACGAAAACAACCTGGGGGGGGGTTAAGACGACGAGGCGAGGCACGTCCTGATAAACCATGACCGGTACACTTCCCCCGATGATCGCAGCTACGAGCCAAGCGCGAATGAAGAATACCCAGTTGTCAGCAACACCAGATTCGATCGGCTCGAGGGGTGGCACCTCTTTTAGGGTGCTCAGCAGGATGCAAGGCAGAGGCGTCAAAAGCAAGATGAGGAGCAATCTCTTGCCGCTTACTCGCTGGGAGTAGTCGTTGAGACGATGAAAGCGCTCGATGGTGTAGCTCCCCTGAAGCTCCACTTGCAGGGACATCCAAGCAGTCTTTAATCGATGGAGGACGGCCCCAAGTCTCTTCATCATCTCTTCGGCTCGCTAGGTGTTCGGGACTGGCAAAAGCTGACAAAATAATGCAACCAAGATAGCACCGATTCTGTTCGGAAGTTCCCTACTATAAGTATTTTAGTTTGCGGGATCTTGGTCGAGGTCGTGAAGACGTCGACTTCGTAAAGTTGATACTCGTTACAACGTCTGTCTGGCTTTGATTCGGACGAGTATGGCTCGGAAGTTCACTACTTAGCACATACAATTGGATAAATGTTAAGCTCTTCACAATAAAATCAATTGTCGGAGCTCGCGTTGCGTCGGAGTGTGCACATATAATGAATTGAATTCATCGATCTCCCATCCAACGGAACTTGCCCCCGCGTGCTCTACAGTAAACTTCAACGAGCACGACTTCCTGTTGTTCTGTATTTTCTTCAGGAGAACCTGAGTTCAGCGAAGTACTTTAGTCGTGCTGCCCCTGATAAGCACTCATCCCTGGCCCGAATGTTAGGGAGTAGTTTTTCCAGTGCCAAAGTGAGTCGCCAAAGTGAATTTAACTCTACCCTATGGGAGGTTGCTAGGTAAGATTCACAAAACAAATCTTGCATTCCATTATTTGCTATGCGTTTTTTGTTTGGTTACCAGGTATCCACGCAAACTTGAAACTAAAGTCAGCGCCTACCACAATACATAGCCGCATTACTAAACACCTCTTTTTTCAAGACGCCAGGAAGAATGCTTGACTAACTCACCGAGATGGGCCAGCGGCATTTGCGTGACGTAGAGAAGTATCACGATAAGCTTTATCTGGATCCGGCTCGCCTGTGTCTCAAGTACGAACGCGAGCTGCCTCAAAGGGTTGATACCCAGCGTACGCTTCATCACAGCAACTGCTATCACAAACGATACAAACTCAAGCGAACTGTAGCCGAGTACCGTAAGTGTGGACGACGCTAGCTCCGAGCTTGTAAGCCCCTGCATTGTCGAGAAGTAGATTCTGTTCGGCAAGTGAAAGAGCACCACGCGGAATAAACCTGCTCATCAATACAACAACTATCGTTAGTATCACTCTCAAAGAGCTATTAAACACACAGATTTCTCGTACTGTAAACGATAGGCATCGCCACTTCGATGTACTCAAACAGAATGGCGTATTCCGTGATGAAGAGTACGTGCAAACTCTTCTGAATGAACAGGTCTTGCTCTTCACGCGAGAAAATTGTCACGCTGTCCGGATTACTCAAAGTTGTCGCAATGCATCTCTCCTCCGCTACTTCTTGTTCACACGTTGGTACAATCTTCGAGCTTTGGTCCTGTATTCTCTTCGGTTCCCCAACTTGGGTGTGCACTGACTTCATATATTTGCGTGCACTTGTTGGGCCGTCATACTGTGAAGAATTTCCGCGCATCAGAGAGACACTCCGAATTCTCTCGTTATCTTGGTAATCTTTACCTTCCTCATGTTGGATCTCGTGTTTTGCGAGGATTCTCAATAACACTTGAACGAAGTTCTCGTTTTTGAGGGTGTGGTTTTCCGGAATCTTCTTCATGAGTTTTCGAATCTCCGTGAAAGCCTCCGTGATATCTATCATAGATAGCCAGAACCCCGCCAAGTCGGAGCCCATGACTGTGGCGATCGATGCCCAGGACGAGGTATTTTGCAGCGCACTGGAGATATAAAGGGAGTTGAACACTTCAACTACGAACACGATCATCTCTGGTTTAATGTCGTCACGACCAGAAAGTGTGAAGTTCATCCAGTTTTTGGCAAAGAGTTTCATGATCGGTAGTACAATAACGAACAATACTTGGCCGGTACCAGAGAGCGACACAAACCCGTAAATGTAGAGCGGATAAATGAAAGGAAGTGAAAGGAAACAGTGAGTACTGGCAAGCACTCGCTTAACATCGGCCCATAACGCGCTATCACCTCGTAGCTGGTGATCCGCTAGCCGCAGATGACAGAACGCCTCCACACACATCATGGGAACCCCGACAATTAGCACTCCAAACGGCCACGGGAAGACAGTCAAGGCACAAGCAACGCCAATAAACAGCATTGCAATTCCACCCGCGAGCAGTGCCACCGAAACAATCTGAGGAGCTGTCATCGTGAGGCGAGGGACATCTTGGTGTACCATCACGGGAATGCTACCGCCTACAAACGCACTCACTATCCAAGCGCGAATGAAGAAGACCCAGTTTCCCAAAACACCAGCTTCGATCGGCTTCAACGGTGGCACCTCTTTCAGGATACTCAGCGCGATACAAGGCAGTGGGGTCAACAGAGAGATAAGGACTATTCTCTTGCCGCTTACTCGCTGTGAGTAGTCGTTCAGCCGATGGAAGCGCTCGATGGTGTAGCTTCCTGGAGTTCCACTTGGAGAGACATCCATCTCGCCTTCAACTGCTCGAAAGCGGTCTGGAACCGGCTCGTCATCGCTTCAGCGTGCAAGTTGGCTGCAGCGGTGTCTCTGAAAACCTAAGATAACTTTGATAATCGATGCACTTGAAGCTAGAATTGCTCACGATAAGGATGGAACATGCCGATCCAAGTGACGCGCTTGCAAAATTTCATCATAAGTGCCATGCAACTTTTCCAGCACTGTAAACCATTTCTCAAGATCAATGCAAAGCGCATGTAGTGCTGTCACGGGTTTGAATTGGAGAGTTTTTTTTATTTGCATCAAGATTGACATGGCTGCTGTAGTTCAGTATGCTGCCTACGGGATCAGCCCACCAAGTGGGCATGGAATAAATGGGCAAGCGCGTAGATCTGGGATGATAATAAGTGTCATTTGTCAAGTCCGCGCGGCAACTCACAACCACACTTCCCGCATGGAGCTGACGGCATGCAAGAACACCACAACACTTGCAATTTACTTCTTTGTCTACGTGAATTCGTTTTGCCGTAAAGCCAGCAGGAAAACGCATACTTAAGTACATGTACGTCGATCGCTGGCAAGAAGAGCGGGTTCGGCATCTTTCTTAATAGAAAAGTTGTGGGGGGCTTCTCTCTCCAAATCTTAGAATGGTTATTTGCTCAAAGGAGACAAGTACCGTCATCAATTCAAGGTTACCGGTGGACCAGGTGTATAATAGTAGCTTTATCGGGGCAAGTGCCGCGAGAAAACGGAGAACTAAATCTCCTCTTCATCATCTTCTTATCCATCGTTCCCCCACGTCCATTTACTTCTTACGATTCCACTCCTCCGACGCTGAAATAATTGATCAGACGGAGAGGGCTTGTCTGAGCCTATTCTATTCTTCACGACGGCACACCTTTTCAATTAGGCGTTCACGCCGCTGATGCGTTGAAGTGAGTGCATTAGATGGCTTTACAGAAGGAAATGCTAAAGCCACGAGACAAAAGTACTAGAGACC
>JAIKVJ010006324.1:0-20872 GCA_024679225.1 Phytophthora pisi
TGGGCTAATCACCGTGATTTGCTAAAACAACGAATTACGTTGTTGTTTAGACAGAAAGCATGCAAGGCACAATAAGTGAAAGGCACAATACGTGGCAAGGTCGATACCAATGGTACCGCTAAAATGGTACATGTGACCGGGCTCGCCCAAAGGTGAAGTGACCATGGATCCGGTGACGGTCTTCAAGCTCGTGTCCATCGGGTGCATCTGGATCGTGGGCCTCGTGGGCGGCCTGACGCCGGCGCTGCTGGCGTCGCGGCACGACAAGTCGCCGACGCTGAGCATCCTCAGCGCGTTCTCGGGCGGCGTTTTCCTGGCCGGCGGCTTCTTCCACCTGCTGCACTCGGCCGTGGAGAACCCGGCGCTGCGCCGCTGGTCCACGGAGGACGAGGGCCGCTACGAGTTCCCGTACGCCGAGATGTTCTGCACCATGGGCTTCCTGGGCCTGCTGCTGCTGGAGCAGGCCGCGCAGGCCAAGATGAGCAGCTCGGCCGGCACCTACGTGGCCGCCAAGAGTGAGGAGGACGAGGAGGAGCTCCGCGGGGCCACGGAAAGCGACGACACGTACCTGGGGGACCTGGACGTGGACGACGAAGAACAGGCCCTGGCCGCGGGTAGCAACGTGCGCCGCAGCCACGCGGGCCACTCGCACGGACCGGGCCATGCCGATGAGGCCGACGCCGGGTCGCTGGCCGTGGCCATGGTGCTGTTCATTGCGCTGTCCTTCCACTCGGTGCTGGAGGGACTGGGCATCGGCGCCCAGACGGAGACGGCGTGGGGGGTCTTCATGGCCATCATCATGCACAAGGGGCTGGCGGCCTTCGCGCTGGGATCGGGCCTCGTGCAGAGCGCCATGCCCGTGACCTACGTCATGCTCTACATGTTCGTCTTCTCCTTCATGAGCATCATCGGCATCGTCGTCGGCTGGATCATTGCGGCCGACTCGTCGGAAGACTCGGCCGCGGCGGGCATTTGTGTGGCCCTGGCGTCCGGCACCTTCATCTACGTGGCCGTCATGGAGGTCATCCCACAGGAGTTCCCGCGCCACAGCCACGGAGGCGGCGACGAGGGTCACGGCCACCCGCAGAAGGGCTCGGTCACACTGAAGAAGTCCATTGCACTGGTGGCCGGCTATGCCATCTTCGGCCTGCTCGCGAAGTGGTCGTAAAGTGTGCGGATACTGTTGCATACATGTATTTGCAGGAGAAATCGTCGCACAAACTTGAAGTAAAAAGAAAATCGAGCGACAACGTTGAGTAAGAAAGACAGCAGTGCAAGTGAATACGCAATGATTTAACACACGCTCGCTGGCTTGCTATCGCTGAAACTTGCTACATCTCTTTCTCTTCTTCTTTCTTCTTCGTCGCTTGCTTGCTTGTCTTTCTCTTCGTGATGCTCGTTTACTTGCAAGGTTCTCAGTTTCTCGTGTCTCGTGCGTGTCCTTCTGATCTCAGTATCGCATCGCTGTTTGTACACGGCATTTTGTACACCTTCACGCCTCAAAACTCACCACCAACCAACCGACTGACAGACTGACTGACATGATCGACGAGTCACAAAAACACACCGTGGGGAGGGAGATCTCGGGCTTACGCGTCAATGCGCAGGTTCTGCACGGCCTCTTCTAATGGCGTGTCGACGCCGTTGTTGCCTTCCGCAGCGCTGCTCGGGGACTTGGCGCCGCTGTCATCATCGTGCGGGTGCAGGCCATCATCCAGGCCGGGGATACCCTGCTGCGCCTGGTGGTGGTACTCCATGCCCGCGAGCTCGTCGTCGTGTCCAACAAGACTGCTACTGGAACCGCCGAGGTAGTCGTTTCTCTGGTGAATGCGCTTGTGCTGGACCTTGAGTCGCTTGGTGCCGATCTGGAAGCCGTTCATACTAGCAATAGCAGCGTCGGCCGCATCCGCGCTGTCGTAACTAACAAAGCCGAAGCCCTTGCTCTCGCCCGTGATCTTGTCCATATACACCTTGGCGCTGATAACAGTTCCGAACGGCGCGAACGCAGTGGCCAGGTCGGCGTCCGTCAGGTCGTGCGGCAAGTGGTAGATGAACAGGTTGGCACCGGTCGGGCCCTCGAGCTGACTGGTCGTCCGCGAAGCCTTGGCGGCAGCTTCCACGCCCTGTCCTTGAAGATCCAACCCAGCGCCCAGGCCGCCCGCCTGGATGTCGAAGCCAGCTCCGCCGACATTGGGCAGGCCGCCAAATCCGTAGGGTCCGGCCGCGCCGGCAGCGAAGCCGTACGGGTTGTAGTACATGAACGAGTTGGTGGGGCTTCCAGGGCCGCCGGCCGCAGCTCCGACAGGCGATCCGAGTCCAGCCACGGCCGGGTTCAATCCGGCCGCGGCCTGTGCCCCGAAGGCCTGCATCTGCTGCATATACTGCTGCTGCAGCTGTTGAAGCTGCGGGAACGCCAGGCCCGCTCCGGGCGGCAGAGGCCAGTAGGCGTTGGCGGCGGCCGCCAAGTTGCGCGCCCGCTGGAGACGCTGGCGACGGCTGTCCGCGAACTTGACCACGAGCGGCGAGGTGCCGCGATCCATCGTGACGTTGCCGTTGACCTCCTCGATGGCCGCGAGCGCCGAGCTGCGATCCTTAAACTTGAGGAAGGCACAGCCCTTGCTCTGACCCGTGGCCGGGTGGCGCAGGATGTAGACCTCCTCGATAGTCCCGAAGAGCTCGAAGACCTCGCGGATGGCCGCCTCGTCGGCCGTCTTGGGGATCATGCCGATGAAGAGCTTGTGCTCCTGCGAGGCGCCGGCCTGGCCCTCGGCCGGCCGCACCTGCAGCGGGTTGATGCTCTGCGGCAGCGTCACCTTGTTGTGCAGCTCCTGCACGGCCTTCTCGGCCGCGTCGCGCGTGAAGTACGAGGCGAAGGCGCAGCCGCGGTGTGCGCCCGTGATCTTGTCCCGGATGATGACGAGATCCTCGAGCGGCCCGAAGACCTCGAGCACGGGGCGCAGGTCGTCCTCCTCCATGGTGCGCGGCACCTGGCCCACGAACAGCTTCACGGGGCCGCTGTGCTGCTGGTCGGCGTAGGCGTCCGAGGAGGAAGAGGCGCGCGGGCTGGCGGCGGACGGGTCGGCCTCGGCCGCGTCGTACGGGGGGACGTCCATGCTGCTGGTAGTGGTGGGGGGCGAAAGAGGAGGAGGAGAGGACGGAGAAGACGTTGACGCTGACGCTGACGGCACGCACACGGACTCACACAGACGAGGGGCGCGGACGAGGAGCTTAGCTGAGCCTTGGAGCCTTGGAGCTTGGTCTTGGCCGCGCGCGATTACGGTATAGTGAAACCCCTACTGGCGAGGACTTGGGCTGAGTATGGGCGTAGAGAGACGAGCCCATTGGTGGGAAATCAGAGCGGGCAGCCCGCTTAGGTAGGTGCGATACAGCAACTTGGTTGTTGTTGAAGTGAGTTACGTGTTGAGCACCGTGGCGCGGCCCCGGGCTGCTTGTGTAAATTAGTTTGCGTTAGTAAATTGCTAGAAAGGTAGAACTACTCTCGCTTCTTCAGGTTGAAAATTGAACGATCACAAGAGCATGCTACGATCGCGATTCGTCAACACTTGCCTTTTACTTCAAGTAGTAGGCAATTCCACCGAGTTAAAGCCCAGCGGCGCATTTTCTCACTGCAAGTCAACATATATTCAAATTCAATGAAATAACAACTAACGGATTGCTCCTTTTCGTGCGTCTGTTTCGCTTTGGGTTCGTCTTGGACCCCTCTTGCTCTAAAGTGAATAAATCACAGAATTCGGCCAAGCGCAGTCACCGAGGAAACCTTCATCCTTGGGCCTGGTATTTGGCGTGGCACAAGCGCTGACAGTACTTGGCGCGCGTACAAGACCTTTCTAAAGAAATGCAAGCTGAGCTTTGCCTGAGGTGATGACGACAACAACAGGGCTCATAAGCTACGGCATAACTGAAATACAGCGCGCCACGTCTTCTAGCGCATGCAGCACAGCTTAATCTACTATTCACGCGAAAAAATAAAAGTGCAGTGTTTCGTAGCGAGAGAGAGAGAAATAGTATGCGTTTGGTTATGCGTTTCGAGAAATTTGAACAAAATCAATAGATTTCGCGCGAACAAGCTAGCACTAGCTCTAGTGAGTGATAGGAACACACAAAAAACTTCAGCTGAGCATCCAAGTGAAGTAGTGCGCGTTATTGTCGTCAGCGTTGACTCGACCTCCTACGCAAGCGTAAGTTTACTGCGTGCACTAAGTACAAACAAGAGCTAGTTGGGGGCCTAGGAGGTGCTGTGAGCAACCGAAGCGGAGATGCGCGTGAGTTGCTGGCAGACCCCGACATCGTAAGAATCGGCCAAGAGTAAACCCACGAAAGTAGAGCTGTTAGGACTCGGTGACGGTGTTGTAACAGTTGTCCAATATAGACCTTATCGTCATCGACGGGAGGCAATAATCGCCTCAACCCCCTACCGATCTTTGGTACATAGTACAAGGTTTCTATTGGAGCTCCGAATTTGTATCACGATAAAAACTTTGTTGTGCTCCATTGGATGGAGTCGTGGATTCGACCTGTAGGTAGGATAGATTGTGCGAGTTGAGAAAATAGTTTGCTGTATTGCTCCTGATTGCACGGGCTAAGGTCTCAAAAGGAGTGAGAAGCTCGAGGGCGTTGAGCCGAATCGTGTGTAGCTTGCGTGCTAACTGATTCTAACGCAATCATAACGTTCACGACCGCAGCGTTGCTGCGGTCGACTATAACAAGGGACACTATTCGCCACCCCTCCCGTTTTTCCTGTGGGGGGCGAAGCGACAATTGAGTCCCCCTAAAAGTGATAGACCAAAAAGCTTATTAACAAGTTTCGAGATGGGTATCTTGCAATCGGAATTGGGCGCAATGTTGTTCTAGCGGATGTAGGTATGTATCACTGAATCCATGCTTACGTACAAGTGCTGACCATAGCAACTAACAGTAAGTATAAGTGCTGTTTTGCACAGCATAGTTACCATTATACAATACAGACGATCCTCTCGGTAGTAATCCCAAGGTAAGGAATGCCCTCTCATCAGGAATACAATTATGGGTGGTTGTTTTGAAGCCGTGTGTTGTTATGGTCGAACTCGGACGTGTATAATGTACTTTTTTCGGCCTGGTTGTTTTGAATCGAGCATTTGGGAAGAACAACCCGGAAATGGTGTAAAATATTATGATGTCGAGACAACTAGGGGCTATGCAGTAGATACCAAGCAAAAGGTAAAACTGCAGGCATGGTGGCAGGATATCGGGACATCAAATATTCCCATAAGCTCACTGTATTGAAACTCACGTACAACCTGAGGGGATGCGACTCTGCTAATACCAATGAGAAGAAGGAGTAGGAACAGACAATACCGCGCCTACCGTTATAGGTTAAGTTATGTCTGTGTGAAGACGAAACAAAACAAGAGTACGAAAATGCTGGAGGGGTACCAGGTATAGAAAGCCCTTGTACTGTGCACCGAACAAATGAAAATGTAGCCATTAGAAGTGTAGCCATTTCTTTATCTGATCAATTCTTTAACTGAAACAGCGTATTAGACCGAGCGAACTGGGTGTCATTTATAGAGGTGTGACTGTACATGTACTTGGATGCAGACGGTTGAGCAAAAACGATTGAGCACAAACATACATGTACTGGTTGGAACGGCGATGCAGCTGGCTTTAGCTTGAAGCACTGAAGCACGTCACTTTGGTGCTAGACACGCGCTGTTCGGTTCCACTGACACACATGTATAATAGTGACGGCACAAGCATCTTATGGCTTTGAAAAATAATCTTTCACGTCCATTCGCATAGCCGGCGTGGGCAAAATTCAAGCTGTGGTTGGCTGTAATGCACAGCCTTGAGATGTGTTGTGCGCATCCCTGTGGAGATAAACAGCATTTCCGCTCAGGCGACACGGCGAAGTCTTTATCAGTGATCCAGTGCACTGATGAATGCTGATACAGTACATATGTAGGTATACCGGCATTCCTTTGTCATCACATACTGCTTGTTATGACATCAGGCTAATATTAGCCAATCAATGGCATTTTCACCTGAGCACTTGTTATGGCATCCAGGCACTCCTCGCCTACCAATTACGCTCAGTTGCGGACTGACTTGGGCGGCCTCGCTTGTCTGACGCAAAGGAGAGGAAGGCATTAAGGCATTCGGTGACGTCGTCCCCGGCTGCCGAGAAGCTCAAAGTACTTGACCAAGCATGGCAATATCCTTCCTTGCCACCATCAACAATTAACCCTACACTACCCAACCAAAGTCGGCAAACGCTCACACAGAGCTGGAAGCGCGGTCGCGCCAGCATTGAGCTGCTGTACGCAGAGCCAAGCAGAACAGACAAGCGAAAAGCCCAGACGGTGGATGTAGGTACCGTATTGACACCGCTTGGCAAGGACAGATCCTCGCTAAACTTGCTGCGGAGCTTGCCAATAGAGCTCAGGGTGTCAAAATGTACAACGCTGGTCAAACAGGCGTCTTAGCTTATTGTCTATTTGGCGTTGATAAGGCGGTAGGCCAAGATCTGCGACTGACGACTTCGACGAAGAGTTTTGTTGTTAGATAAATAGATGCACATGCTTGCCTTGCATTGCTCCAAGTGTAGATCGAGTTTCAGCTTGTTAGTGCGGTTAGGGTAAATAGGTGTAGGTGGGTTGTAACGGTATGTGATGACAAAGGGATGCCGGTAACTCAGTTTGTGTAGCAGAAAATGATCTCACTGGGCCACAAAGCTTCTTGGCGCAGCGATAGCTTTTTCATTCCAGTCAGAAAAAGAATGCGCCTTGGAAAAAAAGCTGCTGGCGAAGACATGTCATTACTAAACAGTCTGCATGTATGCTTTTGTGGGGCAAATACTGCACTGTACGAGTGTACCAATCGGCAAAGCTATAAACTGAATCATATGCAATGATGAGTCGGCTTCAACCCGAATCTTGTTCAAGTTCTGGCTGTGTGTTTCTTCCCACCGACCAGCTTTTTTAGCGAGACCCCGCTTTCACAAGATGTGTTATTACCAGGTGGCCTTTACGCTTCCTCATAGTCGACTACCGGTAGCCAACAGCTAACTACTGGTAACGAAACGGGTGAAGTCATTCCAGAATTCGACTCGGCTTTACCGTCCAAGACCAAAGAAATATGCGTGTGTGCTTCACGCTTCTGGCGATTGCGACCACGCTCGTGGCAGTCTCCGATGCCACCTTCGCAAGCACGGGACCGAACCAAGCAAACGTAGCCAACCTTGGGCACCCGACGGCGTTCCAACAGCGCAAGAGGCGCCCAAGCGATTCCTCAGGAAGCATAAGACTGAGCACGACAGCAAGGAAGAGAGAGCCGGCGATCTCAACCTGCTCACGTACCTGCCCAAGCTTGTGAAGGAGATGGATGGAAAGAAGATCGACGATATCATCCTCCACTTGCAGAATCTTAGGTTTACGGACAAGCAGCGCGAGGCCTTCTTCAAGTTGTACCAGGCCCGCCTCGAGAAGGCGGCAAAGGCCGCCGCGGCCGCCACCCACAGCTGAAAAGAGACGGGATTCCATGCAGCAGTGAAAGTAAATGTACGCGTTCGAAAGAGAGGAAAAGTAAAAGCTCTTCTTCATCTTGAGTTTGGGATAATCAATGCTTCGTCATTTCGATAGAAATCACGCCGTCGTCAAATCGTGATTGTTGCGCGAATGTCGCGAGTGTTTGTGCAACATTCCAATTAATTTATTGAACCCGACTTTTATTATCTTACTCCATCATGGCGCGCGAGTACGTGAGCAGCAGCGACGAGTCCGAGGCAGAAAGCAGCGCCTCACCTGGAGCGGAGACCCCCGACCAGACGCCTCCGCCGAGCGACGAGGAAGAAGAAGCCGCCGCGCCTCCACCAGCGAAAAAGAAGCGGAAGCTGTCTCCTGTTAAAGCCGCGAAGCCCAAGACTAAAGTTAAAGCTTCAAGTAAACCCACGGCCAAGCCTGCTAAAGCCGGGGCTAAATGCTCCCACAAAGGTTGCCGCAAGAAGGCGCTGCAAGGCGGCAGCTGCTTTGAGCACGGCGGAGGCTACACGTGCTCGGAGGAAGGTTGCACCAAGCAGGCCAAAGTCAAGGGAAAGTGCGTGGGACACAGTGGAGGCAACAAGTGCTCGCACCCGGACTGCACCAAGCAAGCCAGAGCCAGAGGACGCTGCCTCGCCCATGGAGGAGCTAAACTATGCACTATCGAAGGTTGCAGCAAGCAAGTTCTGTCCAAAGGCAAGTGTTTCGAGCATAGTGGAGGCAGGAAATGCTCCAAGAGAGGGTGTGCCAAGCAGGTGGTGTCCAAGGGACTGTGCTTTGAGCATGGCGGAGGGAGCAAATGCTCCTATGAAGGTTGCACCAAGCAGGTCCGATCCGATGGCGTGTGCTTCGAGCATGGCGGGGGTAAACCGTGCTCGGTTGAGGGGTGTGACAACCAAGCGGTGATCCAAGGCAAGTGCTACAACCACTGCAGAAGCGGCCCGTGCGGTCATTTGGGCTGTCTCCGACAAGCCGAAGCAAACGGATTCTGCTTTGAACATGGTGGGGCTCGACAGTGTTTGGTCGAAGGTTGCACGAAGCGCGCCCATGCGAAGGGAGTGTGTGTCGGTCATGGTGGAAGTACACAATGTTCGCATCGACGCTGCGTCAAGCAGGCGCTTGCAAGGGGCAAGTGCTTTGAGCACGGCGGAGGCACAACTTGTGAGCGTGAAGGCTGCGAGAAGAGAGCCGTATCGGTTGGCTTGTGCGGTGAACACGGAGGGACTGTGATCATTCAAGCAGGCGCCGGGGAAGGAACGGGTTGGCGAACTACGAAAGCCTTTGCATTGCGCATGGGGTATGGCGAGAGCGAGTGGAAGCCCAAGGTTGGGATCGAGCGTGCTGTACGTGATCAAAGTTCCAGTGAGGAGTAAGATGTTGAAGGAACCACGTGCGTAAGTTATTTCCAGTGGGGAACGTGGTGAGCAGGTTTAATTACCGCAATGTAGGAAGTCTGGGGCTCTTTGAAGTACATGTTTGGTTTTTCTTCAAGCAAAATATACAAGCTGAGTGCTGTAGTATTCTTCAAAATTAAGAAATAACGTCTCTTGTTATAACTTCAACCATAGTTTTAATAAAAAAAATCGCCAGCTTGGTGCGCTTTCGTTAAAAAATAACTTGGTGACTGCCGCATGGGGGGGGCTAGTACAGTAATCATCAAAGATGTCCGTCTCGAAGGTGCAACCACGTGCGGCTTTTTATTTTTACATAAGATTGTCAATCCCGTAATTTGTCATTACCACAGGAGGCGCAGTTCTTTTTATTGTTGTTGCAGTTTGCCATACAAACTTCAAGTATATTGATTGAAGTTGGGCTGTCGTCTGATTAGCGCTACAGCGGTACGCCGCAGTCTGTCATTACCAAACACGCCGGCTGGAGCTCAAGTGGATTATGGGCGACTTCCTCGAGGTGCTGGACTTCTCGCCTACGAGCCCCAAGACTACAGGGGCGGGGGCGGATTGCCTTGTCGCCTTGGACGAGACAGTGTTCATTCGTGGGGGCAACGGCAAGATTTTCTCCTCGGAGGGGGTCGTGATGCCAGTCGCAGCTGAGGTGCAAGCAGAAGATGAAGAGGCCAAGAAGAACGTACGCGTCGTCAACCTTTTATCTTCAGAAGGAATTGTGATGCGTCTCGCAGTCGAGCTACAAGCAAACAAGGAAGAGGACGAGATGGACGCCAACAAGAGCAAGATTTCCACCTCGGAAGGAATTGTGATGCCCCTCGCAGCTGAATTACACGTAGACGAGGACGAGAAGGGCGTGAAACTACGGCTACTGCACAAGTGGGAGGAAGAAATGGACGCTGACGACGAGACGACAACCGACGAAGAGAACAGCAGCGGCTGTTCGAGCTCGGACGAGAACGACCCAGTGCCAGAGTCACCCAAGCAGCAGCAGGAGGTGGTGGAAGAGGAGAAGCCTTTTATCCAGGCTGAAGCTGGAGCTGAATACAAGCCGCGGCGTCCGACCAAGCAGTGCTCGCTCCCAGACTGCGTCAAGACAGCGACGCTGAAAGGATTGTGCGTTTCACATGGAGGTAGCAAGCGATGTGAGCATCCAGGCTGCACCAAGAAGGCTCTACGAAGCGGGAAGTGCTTTTGCCACGGTGGAGGCATAAAGTGCTCGATCCAAGGCTGCACTAAGCAAGCTCTGATCAAGGGAATGTGCGTGGCTCATTGTGGAAATATTGCTCCACAAGGTGCTAAAGGTCTGAGTGTTAAACAATTCGGACGAAAATCCAGCGGGTTTTCGAATGGTGAGGCACGAGACAACGGAGAAGGCCCAAAGTGTGCCCGCCCACGATGCACTAACGCAGCTATCAACAAGGGCCTCTGTATCGATCACGGTGGATACGTTCCCTGTTCCGTTTCGGGGTGCGTGACGCGGGCTCGAGTGAAGGACAAGTGCTTGGCTCACGCTTATCGGCATCCTGGTTGTGCCAAACAGGCCAGAGTGGGTGAAAGGCACAAAGGCTATGGCGGACGAGCTCGATGCTAGTGCCATGGATGTGGTGGATTCTTGTGTCGAATGGGAACTACGCTGACTTCTCATGTTCACACCTTGGTTGTGATGGATTGGCAACCTCGGGAAACGTGTACTCTCAGATTGACAGGCAAAGTTTTCGCGTGCTCGATACGAAACTAGCCCATGAGAGAAGGCCTCGCGTGCGGCCAGTGCAAGACATCCCCAGCCTGCACCAAGAGTGAGATCAGCTTCGGGGATATCCTTTGTGAGCATTGGCGTGCGTAATATGTTGTACGTACAGTACCGTGAAGTCAGTGCACAGCACCGCAGTGGAGGTTCGCGAAACTGTATCCCCGTCGGTGGGTGTTTATGGAGATCCCGGGGGTGTTCACATCCAGTGGTTGCAGTGCTGTTTGTGCCTCGTAGAACCAGTGGATTTCGCTTCGCCTGCTCCAGCTCAAAGAATATCTCGAGACAAGTAAAGAACGTTGATACTACACTGTGCGTTATTACGCTACCAGTGTTCCAGTATATCAGTAAACGGGATCGATTTAGTGTAAATATCATTTGCCGTCACCTATGAACTTGACTCTTGCCATCGTTGTGCGAAGGGAAGTTTCTGCTTGTGATTCTGGCATCAGTGTAGGTAAAGGCGCTAAAGAAAACAGGATGTGGAGTCTCCGTAATATTGATGATCACGGGGCTACATTGCCAGCTGAAAGCCGGCTTACAACCAGTGATACGAGAGCATCTCTCACTTTACAAGCTTCGAAGTCCCCAGCAAGTGCAATGGGTCGCCATCAAGTACATCGAATGACTCTCCTCGCCATTCTCGTGTTGTTCGCCATGCTTCTTCTTGGCGCGAATTCAACTGAGAGGAAGGACGTGGACCGCAGCGAGTATCACCCCATCTCCGCTTCACGGCTTCTGAGGAGAGATGATGAAGGCGGCGAGAGGGGCATTACAGCAAAGGTTCCCGGAATTGAGAAGCTGAAAAATATCTTCAAGCCGTCGGCCGAGACAGCTCAGATACGGGAGTGGCTTAAAAGTGGGAGATCGTCGACCGGAGTCTTCGTTGATCTACTCATTGACAGGAAGGTGGACGAAGTACTCACGAGCCCCAACTTTAAGATCTGGGCCAGATACGTCGCCAAGACTCACAAGCAGAACCCGCATGCGGAAATTGTCAGAATCCTCACAGGTCACTTCGAAGACAAAGAGTTGGCAGCAATGCTCCAGGCGGCGAAGGGTGTAAGAGGCACGAAATCAATTGCCTCCAAGCTACAAAAGGCGCAATTCAGAATGTGGTTCAACGAGAAAATTCGGCCGAGCGCAGTCATCGAGGAGATCTTCATGCTTGGGCCTGGTATTTGGCGTGGCACAAGTGCTGACGGTGTTTGGCGCGCGTACACGAAATTTCTGAAGAAAAGCCAGCTGAGCTTCGACTAGAGTGAAGACGAGGGTCTAACGTAGCGTTGGGCTGATGAAGAAGAAGAAAGGAATTCAGCATGTCACGAGTTCTATCTGTACATGCAGCACATTTAAAAAAACTGTTTTTTATTGTTGTCGTTGCCCAATGGATTTGATATCTCTCCAAACATCTAAGAGAGAGATCTGTACGTGTGTCCGTAAGTCCGTGTGAAGCCCGTGACAACATAATAAGGTGGTCCACATAATCGTACATAGACAGCCTTGGACGCCGAAGGAGAGAAAATATTTGAGTGCGCCTCAATGGAAGGCCGGGCGGAAGTGGTGCGCTGGCTGGTGAAGCTGTTCCCTGACGCAGTACGAAGTCTGGAGTTTGCCGCTGCTGGAGGACACACGGACCTCACCAAGTGGCTGATGAAACACACAAAATGGGCCACAGACTCTCTAGAGAAGGTTTTCTATAAAGCTGCGATGGCAGATCATCTCGAGACCGCCAAACTTTTATACGAGTACAAGCCGACAATGGACAAATCGTGTTGGCTTCAATCCGTTCCGTCGCTTGAAATGATGCAGTGGCTCCATGAGAACAACTTTAGGGGGTTCAGTACCTCGGTATTGCATCTTGCCATGAAGTGGCGGTGTCTGGAATTGGTGCAGTGGCTGCATGCGAATTATCCCAGCCTTTTCACGACCGAGACGATGGATATCGCAGCGGAATATGGGCATCTAGAGCTGGTCAAGTTTCTGCATACCAATCGCTCGGAAGGCTGAACAACCAAGGCAATGGACTCTGCAGCGGGGAACAACCATTTGGAAGTCGTGCAGTGGCTGCACGAAAACAGATCGGAAGGCTGCACTACCGATGCGATGAATTCGGCGGCTAACCGCGGCCACCTCGACGTCGTCAAGTGGCTCCATGCCAATCGCACTGAGGGCTGCACTTCACGAGCAATGGAGGCATCATTCTTCTGGTCGAACACGAGCTTGTACTTTGATGTTATGAAGTGGCTGCACGAGAATCGAGGCCTAAATTTCCCCAAATATTTCGTTACCCGAGCGGCGCAGGCAGGGAACGTCGAGCTGCTGTCATGGTTGCACAGTACTGGTAAAGGCATTTTGTCCAAGGAGACGGTGGATGAAGCGGCAAGCCACGGTTGTCTTGAGGTTGTGAAGTTTCTACATGAGCACCGCGTTTTTGAGAAGGGTGCACCAAAAGTGCGATGACCAAAGCAGCCCAGCACAACCACTTGGATGTGATCAAATGGATGCGTACAAGGCGGGTGCACAGCGTCCGCCTTGAGTTTGGCAGCTGATGGCGGCTACCTCAAGATTGTGAAGTTTTTGGCTGCGAACTACTCACTGGATTGGTCTGAGAAAGCAATTGCATACGCGCAGTCGCATGGCCACACTGAGACTGCGAAGTGGCTTCACTTCCACTTGGGAATAAAGCTCTTGCCGCAGTTTGCGGTTCATGCAGCTCGCAACGATTATATTGATATGCTGGAGTTCATGAACAAGGAGACAGAGTTCTGTCGCAACCCAACAGTCTTTTTTACTGGAGACGGTAACAAGCACCCCGAAGTGGTGCAATGGTACAAGGACCACTACGGCAACCCACGCAAGCGCAGGTTTTCAGATTAAATGAATTAAATTCATGCACCTTATAGCACAATTACTTGATATTTTTCTTCGTTTATTTTTTCTTGAAAATAATTCTGGCATCAATCATGTTGGTCAAACCGGTTTTTCACTGTGCAGGGAGGAGAATAAAGAACCTTTTGTTCTCGCGAAGGTGCGCGCCGTGTGCCGCCACTAGCCCAGCGTCGAGGCGCTGCCTCATGCCGTACATCTCATTCACACGTTCACAGAGAACATTTCGCCCTGGGCGCTGACCACTCTGCTGGAGCGCGGTGACTCAAGTCGGTTCTTCCAGGTGCTCCAGGCTGTGGATGAGAGCGTGAATCTCGTTCATCACGAAAAATTACGTCAATACCGGCTCGCGATGTATTTGATCCCGAGCAAAATGACACTGAAACAAGGAAAACTGGAGGCGATGAAGGAGCTGTACAAGCGGTACCGTAACTCAGTGGATGCTCGTACAATCCAAGCCAGTGCTCAAGTGGCTGCACTCGTGCCAGCCCAAGATGTTCAAAATATTTCCGTGGTGTGAGGAGAAAATATTCAAGTGCGCCTCGTTCAAGGGCAGCAAGGACGTGGTGCGCTGGTTGGTGAAGCTGTTCCCTGACGCAGTGCGTACTCTGGAATTCGCTGCTCGGGGGGGCCACTTGGAACTCATCAGGTGGCTGATGAAGAACGCAAAACGGGTTACAGACCTTGAGGACGCCTTCTATACAGCTGTCAAGGCGGGACATCTCGGAATTGCCGAACTCTTGTACCAGAAGAAGCCGACAATGCGCCACTCCAGTCACTCGAATCTCTCGAAATGGTCCAGTGGCTCCATGAGATAAAGTTCTGGGATTTCACCGATGGTGTGCTGCATTGTGCCGCGAAGAGAGGGCATCTTGAAATGGTGCAGTGGCTACACGTGAACTATTCAAAGCTTTTCACGACGGACGTGATGGATTTCGCAGCGGAATTCGGTCATCTGGAGCTAGTCAAGTTTCTGCATGCCAACCGGCCAGAGGGCTGCACTACCAAGGCGATGAACGGCGCAGCGAGGAAAGGCCACTTGGAAGTCGTACAGTGGCTGCACGAAAACAGATCGGAAGGCTGTACTACAGATGCGATGGATTCGGCGGCATACAATGGCCACCTCGACGTTCTCAAGTGGCTCCATGCTAACCGCACGGAAGGCTGCACTTCACAAGCATTGCAGATACCATTTTACGTGAACAGGCCCATGTATTGTGCTGTCGTGAAGTGGCTACACGTGAATCGAGGACTAAAGCTTCCCGATGAGTTCACAAACCGAGCAGCACAGCAAGGGAACCTCGAGCTGCTGACATGGCTGCTCTCCAATGGGAAAGGAAAAAAATGGTCTAAAGAAACGATGGACGCAGCGGCAAGTCACGGGCATCTCGAGGTTGTGAAGTTTCTGCATAAACACCGTCGTGGAGGCTGCACCCGAAGTGCAATGACCAAAGCAGCACAGAACAACCACTTGGATGTGGTCAAATGGCTGCGCGCGAATAGGCGGAAAGCCAGCACAGAAGCGGCGATGAACGGGGCGGCGGCGTCTGGTTCTCTTCAAGTGGTGAAGTGGCTCCATGAGAACGGCCAAGGCGGGTGCGCAGTATCTGCCATGACTAATGCAGCTAGTCGTGGCTACCTCAATGTCGTGAAGTTTTTAGCTGCGAATTACTCGCTGGATTGGTCAGAGGAGGCAATTGCAAAGGCAGTGTTACACGGCCAAACCGAGACGGTGAAGTAGCTTTACTCTCACTTGGGACTGACACTCTTCTCGGAGTTTGTGGTCACTGCGGCTCGCAGTGACAACATCCGTCTTCTGGAGTTCATGAACAAGGAAACGGAGTATTGCCACAACCCGTCAATTTTCTACTCCGGGCGTGGCAACAAGTTCCCCGAAGTGGTGGAATGGTACAAGGACCACTACGGCAACCCAAACAAGCGCAAGCACTGAATTTTTCTTTTTTCATCTTTTTATTTCTTCTCCGCATCAGTATCGAAAAGATATACGGTATATCTTTTCCAGGTATCGCTATTTGGACTGATCGTCCAGCACCTTCCACATCTTCAGTCAGATTGAAATTTACTCCGCAGGTGAAGTACGTAGTACATGTACTTGAATTCGTGTTGACTTTGAAACCAGTCCTGGTAATGCCGAGCTTTGTGCCTTTTTGTTTTCTAACGTTACTAGTATTTCGAGAATGCAAACGAGCCCGCTAAATATGACAGTCCCTCTTCACTATTTTCACGATGGATAGGTCCATCACTACAAGCAAAGGGCGTATTTCCATCGTCGCACTCGGCTACTCAGACAACACAATTTTCCTAAGAGCTATCGAAGCTCCATAGTCTCGACGTGAGACGAAAACTAGCCGTGCTTGCACATACAAGGATGATCTCAAGATGGCGCACCGCAGCCTCACAGGACCCTGGTCTACCACTTGTGAATTCGCCCCCAGTAACTCCAGCCGATTTCCTGCACCTCGACGCGATGTTCCGACGTGTGGAAGCCTCAGAAAGGAGTTCTTCGTACCTGAGCTCCCGCAAGCTCCCGCATCAAGACGCGTACGGCCAGCTAGCGGACTCCTGCGAAGAAGACGGCCACTCCAACAACCAAGGCGCCTTGAGGGACGGAGACGCCCCCAGTCTGCTGTCTGCCGAGTCCTGCGGCCTCCTAGCTCAGTACGCAGCGGTGGGGCTCATGATGGGGGCTCTACCAAGCGCCATCACGCCGTTCCTCGGCTACTACCTCAACATGGAAGGCCAAGCCACGACGTCAGCGCGCGCGTTGCTTGCCATCCCGTGGTCCGTCAAAGTTTTCATCGGCATTACGTCGGACTGCTTCCCTATCTGCGGGTTCCGTCGTCGACCGTTCATGATCCTGGGCTGGAGTCTGTGCACGATTTGCCTGGTGGCTATGGCGATGCTGCCGCTTGACAGACCCTACTTCCCTGAAGCATCGTGGAGAACGCTGAAGCCCGACCGTTCATGATCCTGGGCTGGAGTCTGTGCACGATTCGGTGGCTATGGCGATGCTGCCGCTTGACAGACCCTACTTCCCTGAAGCATCGTGGAGAACGCTGAAGTCCAGTCAGTACACGACGCAAGAGATCGCCCCCATCAACTACAGCGCGCCAGACGCTGGAGGCAAGTACGTCGTGCTCATGATGCTGGCGACGCTCGGATACGTCATTGCTGACGTTGCAGCCGACGGCGTCGTCGTTGAATACGCTCAACGAGAGCCTATCGTCATTCGAGGACGTACGCAGACTGCGATCTACACGGTTCGAAGTATCTTCAGCATCTTCGGCAGCCTTTTGATCGGATTCGGACTGAGTTCACCGCCTTACGGTGGAGACTTCGACTTTGGCATCAGCTTCCCAGTCTGTGCGATCGTGCTGGCCGTCTTCTGCATTCCCGTGATCCCCATGACCTGGTACTTCGTCTCGGAGCAGCGAGTAATGGCGCCGAACCCAAAGGAGTACATGAACGTCATGTGGGAGACAATGCAGAGCCGCGCGGTCTACCAGGTCATCGCCTACAGTTTCTTCTCGGGCGTCTTCGGCGGCATCAGCTACGTGGCGTCGGATCCGGTCACGATGTATTGGGCGCGGGCTACGAGTTTCAACATCTCCGTCTCGCAGATCATTGGATCGGGAGTGACGGCTCTCACGCTGGCGCTGATGGGACGTTATGGTCTGGACTGGGACTGGAGGCGCGTCATTGTCGTCACCACAATTGCTGTAGTTGCGCTTGACTCGGTGTGCACCATGCTCACTACGTGGGCTGTTGTACGCAACCAGTGGTTCTGGCTCGGCCTGCCTGTCGTGGAGACCGTCCCAGCGAGCGTCAACTTCATCGTCTCGAGCTTTGTGGTCGTGGAGCTGGCCGACAAGGGCAACGAAGCTGCTATCTACGGACTGCTGACGACGGTGGGCAACCTCAGCAACCCCTTCTCGGCCACTCTGACCAAGGCCATCAACGAGCCCTTCGCCGTGAGCAACCGGGACATCATGAACGACTCGCACACCACACGTCGCGACGTCACGATCACCGTCCTCATTTCGTACGCGTGCAAGCTCCTCTCGCTGGTGTTTCTCGTGTGGCTGCCCCGACAGAAGGCTCAGACGCAAGAGCTGAAGGCTAGTGGCCAACATAGCAAGGTGCTAGGCGCGGTTACGATCTCGTACTGCCTGTTCGCGCTGGCGTGGTCGCTGCTCATTAACTTGCTCAGTATGTTTGCTAGCACGAGGTGCTTGAAGATCGTAGGCGGCTGCTGAGGTGCAAGGAGGTAGCGTGCTATAATATCACGAACAGCCGATGGGGTTGTACTCTGACTGTGAGACGAACTAAGCACGAGAATGGAACAAACTCCTCGCGATCTTTTAGTTGAAGCTGCATTCGCTGGTCGTACCGACGATGAAAACTCTGCAGTTGTCTCAAACCTGCGATCCGTTAGTAACTTGATTTACTTGTTGTCGTGACCAGGGAAGGAAGGAAAATTGCGGCGGCTTTGGCGCAGTTGCAGCAGCAGCAAGCCTCAATTTCAACAGCTAAACCTCGTGCTCAGCCTTGACTCCAGGTGGCTCTAGCAATCAGCTGAAGCGCGTGCCTTTCTTTCGCTGACAATGGCGTCGTGAGTGACAGCAGCTGAATGGTGCATAAGCTGCCGCGTCTCCGTAAGACCGGACTGCAGTCCGGCTAGCCGCAATGACGGCAAAGGTCCGACCCAAAACCCGTCTCCACCTCCAGCGGAGCCAACACAGCACTGGCAATGACTTGGAGGCATTTGAGCAAGCAGTTGTCAAGCCGCACTCCGTGACAGTAGAATACGTGGATACCGAATCTACTGTCGCTGTTATTATAAATGCAATCGTTGCACGATACTGGTGGTCACGTTTGAAGAAGGCCAACGAAATCATAGAGCTCGAGCAGATAGTTTATCGTATGATACTGAACCGTCTTGATCAAGATCGGACCTCCTCGCTTCACAATAGGCAGATCGTAGCTGCGGACGGACGATGTCGTGAGCATTAAGCAACAAGCTACCGCTGCCGCTATCGTGGCAACGAGGGGCTCAATTGTCGGCGGAAGTCGTCACATGGGCGTGCAGACCTCCGCAGCTGCAGCGGCGTTGTGTGGCGTAATATAGGCAAACGCGCACGACCTCGAGCGGTCGGGTTGTGCCTTGCAATAGAGTCTACGCTGGCTGGTTGCTGCGCAGCTCGCCGAAAACTGGTTCTTTCGCGCGTCCGCCGTCTCACCAAGCAGAACCGCCATACTTTATCCAACATAAATTTGCTTTGACAAGCGAACATAAACCAGTCCAGCCGTCACTGCAAGAACCTGCTGTTTGTACTGTACTCTTGCAGCTTTTAGCTTCCTGCCCCACACAGATTGAATATTGTCTTTGGAGTTCCACTGGGGTACAGTGCATGCATTACATGTATCTTTCTAAGCTAACAACAACAGAGAAGCTCGAACGTTTCAATGGCCCACAACCAGCCGTTTTTTTCTGCTTGGTGTTGGTGTCGATTAGACGAAAACTTCAGAATTGAAGTTGTAGGGATGGACCCCGTCAACTACTGGCCCATCAACAACTTGCAAGTGGTCACCCAACACCTACCGAAAACGCACGTGCACCTTGCAGAGCATGAACGCAGAGCCCCCTGAACACAGCAGGACACTGGAGAAATCTAAGCCTGGTACAATACATATAGGGCTTTCACATGTCGCTTTCGCGATTGTGCTTCGTGTGGCGAAACTACAACAACAGAGACGGGAGACGCACTTCCAGCAATCGTCTGAGCCAAGCACGTAGCTTGCGCGTCGGACTTGCACGGAGTAGGCGGTGACCTAAGTGCCAACGACGATTCATTCTTCATTTTGCCGCCTTCCGTACAAGCCAATCAAGTAACGAAGCAAGCCAGGATGCCGCCGCAGACAGTCACTGACGATATGTACTCGGAGGTGGCCACGCCTAAGGCCACTGAGCCCACCACCTTTGACAAGGCCAACAAGGAAGCGAAGCAAGCCAGGATGCCGCCGCAGACAGTCACTGACGCGATGTACTCGGAGGTGGCCACGCCTAAGGCCGCTGAGCCCACCACCTTCGACAAGGCCAACAAGGAGGCGGAGCGCAGCATCAAGCCCAACTGGATCCTGTACAGCAGCGTCCTCGTGGCTCTGCTCGAGCCGTTCCAGAGCGGTTGGTCCACCTCGCAGACGAACCTGACACAGTACAACGACACCGACCAGTGCAATGCGCGCCCTGTGGTGGAGGGCACGTGCCTCATGTTCCCGGGTCACTCCAAGTTGGAGTGGACGTTCGCCGTCAACGCGTGGATCTTCGGCGGCATGATCGGCTCTCTGTTCTGCGGCCACTTCAGCGATCTGTGGGGGCGCAAGAAGCTGCTGTTCGTCAACTGCGCGTTCATCGTCGTCGGCGCAGTGATCCAAGCCTCCGTGTCCAACATTTGGGCTTTCGCGGTGGGCCGCGTCGTGTCTGGTATCGCTTCGGGTGTTGCTACGGGCACACTGGGTTCGTACATCAACGAACTGTCCCCGCCGCACCTCCGCAACATCCTCGGTCTGGGTCTGCAGATCTCCGTGACCATGGGTATCGTGCTCCCCGCCATCGCCTTCTTCTTCGCCAACACGAGCAGCGGCTGGCGATACCTGGCCGGCTTCCCGATCATCCTCGCTGCCATCTTCCTCCTCTTGGCTCCGACCATGTGCGTTGAGAGTCCCGCGTGGCTGCTGATGAAGAACCGCCGCGAGGAAGCCAAGCAGGTCATCGCTCGTCTCTACGGCGAGGAGAACGTCCAAGTGGCGCTCAACTGGCTCGAGTCGTCGAACAAGTCCAACCAGTCGGAGCTGGGTGAGGCCAACAACGAGTCCGAAGTGAAGGAATCGCTGTTCTCGCCTCGCTACCGTAAGCAACTGGCCGCTGCTATTCTGCTGTCCTGCGCCCAGCAGCTCTCGGGTATCAACGCCGTGTTCTACTACTCCAGCAGCATCTTCGCTGACGCTGGCATCTCTGATTCGCGCATCGGAACGCTGATCATCGACTTCATCAACATCTTCCCCGGCTTCGCTGCCGGTGCCCTGGCCGTGCGCTTCGGCAACCGTCAAATGATCCTGTGGGGCATCGCCAGCATGTGCATCATGGCCGTCTGCATGACCATCGCCTTCCTCGTGGACGTGTCGGCGCTGTCGATCGTCTTTACGGCGCTGTACGTCATCGCGTTCGGCGCGACGCTCGGACCGCTCGTCTGGGTCGTCACCGCCGACCTGTT
>JAIKVJ010006325.1:0-20667 GCA_024679225.1 Phytophthora pisi
CCGTGTCGACCAACCCCGGCGTGCAGGGGAGACAAGAAGACACGTTGCAGTAGTGAAAGTCAACTTTGTTCGTGTATGAGATGAGTACACTCAACTTCATATATCTCAAACCCGATGCATCCAGACAACGTAAGCTGAAGTCCACGCCTGCAGCAGCAACAAAAATGCAATCAGTGAATTATCCCCCCCGCTCAAATCGTACGCACCGTTGTGTTCGAGGAAAAAGAAAAAGCAGCAGGGAATAATGATCATGAACTTTGCTTGGATGTCCGCGGCAGCCGTCTCGAGTACGAACGCGAGTTGGTGCATCACGGGGAACTGCAGTCGGCGGCGTAGTATTTTTCCGAACAGGAGCATCGATAGTGCCTGATAGACTGCGACGTTGCGTTGAGAATCTTGAAGCTGGCGGGGAGAAATATTTGCCAGTGACGGGTAGTAGACTGCATTCGGAAGTTGTGCCAGTACGCCCGTGTAAATTCCGATCATTTGAGGGACGATGCAGGAGACGTACTCAACCAGGATAAAGTACTCCGTCATTGAGAGTGTCTGGAACCGTGCGTCTTCATCGGTGGGTTCCTCCGTGAAGACAATCTCGGATCGCCTCTTCTCAGTAAAATCTGTACGATGCGATGTAGCACGAAGTCGATTGTTGAGATGACTTGGAGGAGGGCCACGATAACTTCGACAGCGAGCGTCGAGCCAACTTGATATTCGAGGCGGTTGTTACGATCCTGCTCGTTAGTTTGCTTGCTGTTTCAGACAGACCGGATGACCTCGGTGGGAGCGCTGACGCTGGTGTACCTCTTACAGGCACAACCGCAGAAAGTGAGCGCCTCCCAGGCACGTCGCCTCGCTTCGGAGGACCCAAAATCAAAGTCATGGGTGGGCGGCGGATGATTCGATGCATATTAAACGCTGAGGTTAGCACATCGATCAACACGAGTGTAGTTACTGTCCAAACCGGTATATGCGGGCCTTGCAGGGATGTCATGAGGTAGACCAGGTGGAAAAGTTCTGTCGAGAAGGCCACAAGTTCAGCTAAGCGCGATTGCAACCGCACTTTGACCTCTGCATCTTTGCTGGAGCAGCAGGCGAGAACCATCAGGAAGCGCATCAGGAAATAAAGCAGAACTATGAACGCGAGTTGCCAACCCCCGTGAAGCACGCGGAACGCGGCACTGAAAGCCGGGTATATGAGGCACATGATCCCCTCGACGGCTGAATCGTTGTTCACCACTCGCATCTGCATTGCGAATTTCGGCGTTTTCGCCAGCGTTTGGCTCCCAAGCACCACGACAACGCAGACGACGAATACAATGCCGAACACGCCTCCAGTGACCTCAAACACAAAGGGCACGGGGAAGACCCAGACGTCCATGATCGCCAGAAGCACGATGAAATAGCAGCTCACGCAGATCCACGTGATGGCCAACGCCTGGCCGAGCGTGACGTTGAGCGTTGTGAGGAAGCTCGACGCTTGCTGGAGACAGCTCAGCGTGAGCAGAACGAAGACGAAGACGTAGTGGAGGATCCAGCCCGAGTTGCGCCTCCAGCCGTCGCTCGGCGGGTTCAGCGGCAGCATCTCCGTGGTCACGACGAAACCCAACACGGGCACTGGAGTAAGCAGACAAACCGCCAGCACCCGAGTGAGAGACGCCGTGTGGCAGTAGCGCTCCAGCGCGCGAGCCCGCCGCGCAGTGTACGCTCCTCGGTGGCTCACCTGCGTGCACTCCCAGGCTCCGTACTTCGTCATGCGCACGCGCACACGAAGCGCTGAAGCTTGTTCGTCTTTGTCTCCCTAGGGTCCTCGATCGTCCACTTCAACGGATCGTCCACTTCAACGGATCGTCCGCTTCAACTTCAACCTGACAATCCTCAGATTTCACCTCCACCAATCACAGCGCGGGCTTGCACATCAACGCGACCCACACTCTTCCATTCTGACGAACATGGGGGGCTCCGCTGCTGCTCTTGCTGCTGCTTCTCCTGCGGGCGACTGGGCGCTGTGGCAGATGGTGGACTCGCTGTACCCGACGGGGGGCTTCGCGCACTCGCTGGGGCTGGAGGCTGCGACGCAGGAGGGGCTCGTGTCCTCGTCCTCCTCCCTGCGCGACTTCCTGTCCGCGTCGCTGCACCAGAGCGCCAACTTCGCGCTGCCCATTGCCTTCTCCTCGCATCAGATCGGCGCGGAATCAGACCCCGCGGCGCTCGTGGAGGCCGCGCTGCAGCTCAACAGCCGCGCCACCGCGCTCTACTCGAACCACGTGGCGCGCAAGGCCTCGCTGGCCCAGGGCGCGGCGCTGCTGAGACTCGCGCTGTCCACGTACGCGCCGAGCCACCCGCGCGTGCAGACGCTGCTGAGCCTCCGCAAAGAGGCCAAGAAGCGCAAACAGCCGGGCGTGCACCACGCCGTGCTCTTCGGACTGGTCTGCGGCCTGCTGGGCGTGGAGGCCGAGCCCACGCAGCGCATGTACCTGTTCGTGACCACGCGCGACGTGCTGAGCGCGGCCACGCGACTCAATCTGGTGGGACCGATGGAGGCTGCCAAGCTGCACTTCGAGGCCACGCCGTTGCTGGAGAAGGTGTTCCAGGAGAAGAAGAACCGCCCGGTAGAGCTGTCCTACTCGTCGGCACCCGTGCTGGACCTCGTCCAGGCGATGCACGACCAGCTCTACACGCGCATTTTCAACAGCTAGCAGTGCGTCGGAGGCGACCTGAAAAGGTGTGTGAGAGACGATAAGGGAGGGAAGGTAGAGCTGATGACGATGTGGCGTATCGTGCAACCTTGCAGCGGGGCTGGTGGGTGGAGACCCTGCTCTGTCAATATGAACCAAGATGCAGATTACACAGGTGTGTCTGGCCTAGACGATTCTCCTCTAAGCGCTCTTTGATCTTGTTATGGTGTATTGCTCGAAGGGTCGGTGGTGACGGATTCCCTATTTTGTATTTGATCCAGGAGGCGATGGAAGGCGAGCTTGGAGGTGGCGGCGGCGTCCCGCCCGATGTCGCTCAAGAGCTGAATGAAGAAGGGCACGAGGGCCAGGAAGTGGCTGAGCAGGAGGCTGAGCAGGAGGCACCGGACTACGCGACGCCGGAGCTTGTGCGACCGCTGGCGAACTGGGAGATTTCCAGGGACCACCTCGTATTCGCTGATATGTGCGGGCTTGACACAGGCAAGCGCCATATTCTGCACGTACTGGAGCCGCGGCTTGAGGGAGAGCACGGCGGTGTTCTGCTCACCGCAGCAGGGAACACCGTCCAGCTACTCACTATGATGCCGCAAGTTGCACCCTCAGGCTCAAGTGTACAGTCGCGTCGCTATTTGTTCGGCTTCGGCGGTAGTGGCATCGGCAGCCTGGCGGTTCATCCATCGGGGGAGTTTTTTGCTGTGGGCGAGAAAGGGGTCAAGCCCAACATCTCGATTTACCGCTATCCGCAGATAACGGTGTCCCAGGTGCTACGAAATGGCACGGAACGCGCTTATGCTAGTGTGGAATTCAGCCAGGATGGCGAAACGTTGGCATCAGTGGGCAGTGCCCCAGATTTCTTGCTCACTGTATGGAATTGGCGGGAGGAGCAAACTGTGCTCCGATGCAAGGCGTTCGGGCAGGACGTGTTTAGTGTTCGGTTTGCGCCGACCGACAGCGGCTTTCTCGCGACCAGTGGCGTTGGGCACATCCGTCTCTGGAAAATGGCAGCCACTTTCACGGGGCTGAAGTTGCAAGGTGACATTGGCAAGTTTGGCAAAAGCGAGCTGAGCGACATCGAAGCTTTCTGTGTTCTCCCTGATAAGAAAGTGTTGAGTGGAACGGAGCGCGGTGTACTGCTGCTCTGGGACGGCAACTTCATCAAGTGCGAGATCTTGACATCACGTCGCCACCTTCCACACGCCGGTACGATTAATGTGGTAGATTTTGACGAAGCTGAGGGGCTTATCGTGACGGCGGGAAAAGATGGATTCGTGCGGTTTTGGAGTTTTAACTCGATCGACAGCGCAGACGTTGCGACCGACGAGACTGTTGCGCTCGTCCCCATGAGGCGCCAGATCCAGATCAAACCACAAATGGACATCCACGCGGTGGTGAAAGAAGACAGTGGTCGCTATCTTCTGCAAGATGGCGTGGGTGGCGTTCATTTGTTGGTGCTTAAAAGCAATGACGAGCATCAAGTCGAGTTTGACTATGTTGCTAATGACACAGGTCGTGCAACGGGGATAGCCTGCTCACCGTACGAACACATTGCAGCAACTTGTGGAGAAGATGGGAGCGTTCGTGCGTGGGACTACGTTTCTGGAGCTTGTTTGATGACTGTGTTCCCGGAGCAATCATTCACCGACGACAAAGACAATAGCAACGACCGAGCGAGTCTCGCACCAGCGTCCACGATCACATGGACACCAAACAGCGCTGCAGTCATCAATGATATCATAACGCAAAGTCGTCAAGTGGCTGTGGGGTTTGATGATGGTCTTGTGCGCGTTATGCTAATGGACATTGACCACCGTGCATGGGTGCGCATTAACATTTTCAAGCCCCATAGCAAACGCGTGACGTGCATGGCGTATTCACACTCGGGGTCGGCGTTCGTTACAGCTAGTGCCGATGGAACTTTCTTCCTCTTCCAAGTTGTGCCAAACATTAAATCGTCGAAGTTTGCTAAATACCCGTGTGAATACGAGCCTTATGGGTTCCAGCGTGTGCCTGCGGCGGTAATAGCAGTTTGCTGGCGCGATGACGACGAAGCCCTTCTTGCCACGCTAGCGAATGGCCAGGTATTGGAATTCTTCTTGCCGTCTGGCGAGCTATATGCGAAGACGACCGGCGACAAAGAGGACGCTGATTCGTTTGAGACTGCCCATGAGAGTGATGAACCTGCTCTTATCGCTGGGACCAAATCGGCTGAAAGAGAGTCATACGAGCTTCATCTGTCTTCTCGTGAGTGGGCGCTGCATCAGCGCAATCGCTTCATGAGTGTAAAGGAGCTAGACACACTCGAAGCCCAGTACCCAAGCATCACCGCCCCACAGGTAGAAGACAAAATTCGCAACCAGTTCCAAGTAGAGATAAAACATGGAAATCCAGGAAGCAAGGCTTTGGCAGCACTTTACACGGTGGTGCCTGAGAAAGACAAAGGCAAGCCTCTTAGCCGCACAAACAAAGATCGCATCTACCTGAGCTGCCAAGCGCCACTGGATGGAAATTTGTTCGTGGCTCAGCATGATTTGCCTACACCATTCCAAGAGCTTGCATCAGAAACCGGGGGCAACATTACATCACTGGAGCTGTCAACATCGGAAAAGTTCCTCTTGTGCGGCATGTCAAACGGGAAATTCCAGATTCGCAGCGCTCGCAGACCCCATGCCTTCCTAAGCGGTGAATTCCATGACTACGCTGCCTCGAGTGCCGACGGAAGACTCCATCTAGCGCTATCCTTCGACGACTCGTATGCAATTACTGTGGGGAGTGACGGCAATCTAAGTATTTGCCGAGTATACAGCGAAAAGGTCGAGGAAACATCCGCGGTACTCTCGGGTAAGTTTGAGAGTATGATAGCTGAAGCTACTATTGCGCGCGACCAGGCTTTGGAGAAGCAGGAAGCTGTGGTGACTATGCAGCAGAAAGCTATGTCTGACGATAAAAGCGACGACGATCCGAGTAATAGTGGGGGAGGTGCTTCAAACACAGACCTTAGTGCCTTACCAGCCTTCCACGGAGCAAAGGCCTATGCAGCGTATATCGAGAACAAGCTGTCATCCAGTGTCGCTGCTGCCATGGATAACGAAGAATTCCAGGGAGTGATCCGCTTTGTTAGCGATGCGAAGAGTACCGAAGGACTGCCGAACGTGACACCTCGTCATGGCGATAGCGCAGGTAAAACTGGAGTCCCCGCCGCAGGTTTGATTCAACTAGGGGTGGCAGATTTGGCGAACCCTAGGGAGGCGTACACAATCGAGGACGCAAAACTAAAGAGTGAAGCCGACGCCCGAGCTCGATCAACCTTAAGCAAACAAGACTCAACTCGTGCGGTGCTCAGCAAGATGCGAAAACAACTTCAGGAGCTCCAGGCACAAGACGCGGCTCTTCCATCTCAGAGTCGCGTAGACCCAGAAGAGTGGGAAATCGATTTGGACTACGGAGATCTGCTTACTAGACAGGGCGACGAAGCTTGCGATGAGGTGCGCAAGGAACTTGCGTTCGCCGTGGAGAAAGAGGAGCTATTGCTACTGAAGATGCGCGAAACTTACGTTGGTCCGTTGGCTGTAGAGTTGCTGACGCTGCGTGCTTTTGAGAGTGGTCTGAGCGTACAGTCCTTTCGTACGATGAAGATGCCCGTCACGTTACAAAAGCGACTGGCGGAGATACACACCGCCGACGCAGCAAAGAAGCAGGCATCGGTTGGGTTGAAGCCCGCAGGTTCGACGAGGCGTCCGTCGGTGCTGGATATCATGGAGAAGGACACACCGCTAGATGAGGCGTTCCCGTTAAAGGAGGACGAGCGCCGCATGATAATGAGCTATCATGAACCTGCTGTTGATGGTACTCATGGTGGAGCAGGTTGGTCTCCTGCAGCACAGGAGAGCGGGGGCTCGAAGTCAGTTCACGGTTTTGAAGCACGAAAACGGCTTCGCACCGAGAGGAAAGAACGACTCGCGCGCTGGCAGAGTAATAAACCTGGCGAGGATGCTGATGATCCGCGAGATGTTGTCGCCATCGCGTTCGCCCAACGCAACATGGGAGACTACAAGCTGAAAACTGCTGCTGATTACGTCGTTCCTGAACACCAGCGCGTCAATGCGGTGAAGAAGCTGAGACAGATGGCGCTGCTGGAGGAGAGCTTGTATTCAGCACGGCTGCGCTTCAACGCTAAGGTGCTCGAGCTTCGAGAACTAAAGGTGCAGCTGATCAACGAACTACGCCACGACCAGGAACGACTGGTCAAGCTCCGTGCTACATTGGCTGCAGGAGATTATGGTAGCTCTGCACAACCCCCTCCGCCACCCAGTGGTCTCAGCATCGATCTTCGCGAGTGGCCGGAGCAGCGCGAGCGCGTGAGTGATGGCGATATTGAACTATTCCTGAAGGAGAAGAAGGTGATATCGCACTCCCAGACCCAGTCCGCAGACGCTAACGTGTCCATGACACGTCTAAGTGGAGCTGAAAACCACCACCAAACGTCAGATCGGTCCATTGCAGCAGTCGCACGAGCGCTTGAAGGACCGAACTCGACTTTGACTGCTGGGAATGAGGTGTTGACTGGACTTACCATCGGCCACATGCACCTGCAGATGGAGGACGGCGCTACAGTGGCTTCCGCGGCTACTGTATCAGCTCCGGCGACAGGATCCCAGGCGCTTGGCTCGAATGGAGGCAACTTTGACGAAGACGACGTGTCTGTGCGTGAATACTTGATGCGACAGGAAGCCCTCTTACTGGAACGCAAGCAGCGTCGAGAGATAGTTGCGTTCGACGCGGCTGTTGCCCACCTACGGCGCGAAAAGCTGGCACTTGAAGTCGGCTTCAAGCAAGCAGAGCTGCGGTTGTTTACGCTTTTCAGCGAACTATCGTTGCTGGAATCGTTCGAAAGCAAGGAGAACCTGTTGAGCAGCAAGTTGGAAAAGAGCAAGAGTGAGAAGGCGCAGATTGTGGCGGAGCTGCGAGATGTGCAGGAGTTGTTGGCGAGCAAAAAGCGCGAGCTCGACGAGTGGTCGCGGCAAGAACGAGCCGTGCAGGGGGAGTTCCTTACGCTGGTAAATGGCGGTACGGGGTCTAGTGCTACGCCACACCCAAGCTTCTCAGCGCTGCAAAAGCTGTTCAAACGCAAGATCAAGCGAGCCAAGAAAAAGCCTACAGCTTCGGGAAAAGATGATGGGAAGGATGGCAATGGGCAGTCGCCCGAGAGCGCGCGGGATGGCGAGGAGCAAGAAGAGGAAGAAGAAGAGGAGGAAGACGAGGACGAGGACTACGATGAGGACGACGACGATGACGACGAAGAGGAAGAAGATACATGCCCACCTGGGTGCGACTTGACACTATACGAGAAGGTGCTCGCGCTGCGCGAGAAGCGCGCAGACGTAGATGACGCGGTGGGGGAGCTCAACAAGGCCATCGAGGAACTACGAAAGGCCGGTGAGCGCCAGGCCGCCAAGCAACGCGCCATTGACAAGGAATTGGCGGCGACAGAGCAAGATACCCAGCAGTTCCAGAGCGAAAAACAGTCGCGGTTCAACCAGTTAGACGTTGTTGTGGCGCTCAGCACCAGACAATTACGGTGCTTGGAATCCCCTTCACCGAACCAGCAAAACTGGCTGCTCCCCGCTCAAGCCGCGGGTTGCCTTGTGTTTACGACACAAGCCTTCGCCGCGCTGACCGAGCGCATCGAGTCTTTGCAGGCCGAGAACAAGCAGCTCCGCCAGCAGTTCCGCGATCTCCATAAGCAGCAGAGCGTGCTAGCTCGAGAGAAGCGCCTGCAGCAAGAAACCATCGCACGATCGCAGGAACGGAGTGAGCAGCTGCAGCGACTGAAGTTCGGGCAGCTCGTAGATCTGGAAGTGCTGGATCGGGCCTGTGACGCATCGGCAGTGGACGAGCTGCAGGCCCGCGTGAAGTTGCGCGAGGTGGAAGGCGAGCGTACGCTGCGCCGCGTCAAGCAGATGCACCCGCAGCTCCAGCACGCAATCCTGCAGGCAACCGAGCAGAACACAGCGCTGCTGGCGCAAATCGCAGCTCTGACCGAGCGCCAGGCTGAGCTGGAGCGCGAGCTCAATCGCAACCAGGGCAGTGGCAGCGGCAGTGGGGGCGACGGCAGCGGGTTGCTGAGCCTGGAGGACGACGCGGCTCTCGCCGAGCGCGAGATGAAGGAGCGCAACAAGCTCGTGCGGCTAGTCAAGCTGCAGGCGAGGGAGGTGGAGGCGCTCAAGCAGGAGATCGGGCTGCTGCGCGGCAAGGACGGCAAGGTGTACGCGCCCCGGGTCTGACGTGCTGGTGTTAACAGGAACTTCAACTCCTTGTTGAAGTGCCAAATCAAGGCTTCTCATTGGTCTCTTTACCAACCCTCTATTACGTGCCCAATTGCAGGTTTTGCTTTGCTTGTACATCCTTATTAGGAGTGCAGTGCGACGTTCGATAGAAAAGCGGCCGCTACGTTTCTCACTTTTGACTTTTCAAGGCAACAGACAGAGCCCAAGACCAAGTCCAAGAGCAGCGCGACCGAGCGGCGTGGATGCCGCGCCGGACCTGAAGAAGCCACGAGGCACGCAGACGAGAAACCAACGCGCAAGATGGCCACGCGCGCCAGGAAGCGCCAGCGCGCGCACCAACGTCAAAAGCCCGGGGCCTTGTGGGCGCTGGAGGAAGGGGAGGACCACCTGCTGCACATGGACCCGAGTCTCATGACGGAGCGGCAGCAGCTCGCGTTCCTGCTGCGCACTACGGCGCACGAGGCGTCGGACGCGTCGCACTCGAGCGACGAGAGCTCCGGGGACGAGGTCGTGGCGTCCCCGCGCCGTCTCAAGAAGCCTCGACGGATACAGCGAGTCAGTAGCATGGAGGAGCACGCAGCAGCGACGCCAGTTCATCGAGGGCGCGGACGCCCACCCAAGCACAAGAAGAGCCCTCGATCCGCTGCGATGATGACGAAGCTGTGCGTGTCGACGCAGAAGTCCTCGCAGCAGGACTTGACGCAGGACAAGTCGAGTCCGTCCAGCTCGGACGACTTGGCACATCTGGACGCGGCGCGCTCATTCGCTGCCGCAAGGACGCCGCGCTGCGCACTGTGCTGCGACTATGACTCGGCGTACGAGGCGTCGTTCTCGGACGCGCTATTCCTGTGCCCCGCGTGCGACCAGAAGTACCCGACCCAGCATGCCCTCGGCCGCCGCGCGTGCGTGACCTAGGCGCCGCAGGACCAAGCGGCGATGATGGAGATGAAGCTGAGAGAGAGAGCACCAGATGAAGCCACGGGGAGAACACGCGCGCCTCCGACCGACAGCGCCGCCGCTGCCCCGCCCCAGTTGATATTTATTTGTTAATTTCTTTTTCCAGTGTCGTTGAGGAGAGCGGCTACGGCGAAAGGAGAACCAGACCACAACCGTATAACAATGCACAACATGACAAGACATGATACTTATACCCGCTGCTTTGAGCCCTAGCAACCAGCGCTGATGGTACGGAGTCTGCAGCACCTCTGTCGCCGCCGGCACATCGGCCAAAGATGCACAGTGCGGTGCGGCGCTTCACGCTCAATTGCCCATCTCCCTCGCCCCGACTATGTGGCCTCTATTTTTAGCCCAATCAGCGACCTTGGCCTCCTCAGAGTTTTATTCCACGTGAGCTTGAGCCGAGGTGCCGCTGCTGCAGCCATGGCGCCCTCGTTCCCGCCGGGGAAGCCCCCGTCGTACTCCAAGCTGGGCCACGAGGTGCGTGCTGCCACCTGCCTATATGCTGGGTTGTATTGTGTATTGATAGCTGCTGCTGCTGCTGTAGCCCGATGACCACGCGGACGACGACTACGTGGCCGAGCAGCGGCGCGCCCAGCAGGTCGAGCGGCAGAAGCAGGACGAGAGTCTGGACGAGCTGCACTCGGCCGTCAAGCGGCTGGGAGACATGAGTCTCAACATCAGCACGGAGCTGGACACGCAGAACAAGTGAGCGACAAGAGAAGAAGAGGAGAAGGCGAAGGAGAAGAAGACTGACTATTATGTTCCTTCTTGTTACTTCTGCTGCTGCCGAACAGGATGCTGGACGACCTGAACGACGACACAGACAAGGCCAAGCAGGCGCTGGAGGCTGTGACAAAACAAACGCAGGAGCTGATCAAGCAGTCGGGCGGCATGAAGAACTTCATCGTTATTATTGTGCTGGTGCTCATCCTGCTGCTGCTGACGTACTTGGTGATCATGACATGAGGCCGGCCGGCCGGCATTCACTTGCCAGAGAGTTGGGGTAATATATTTGACGCTGCGAGACGCCATGAATTGTTTTGCACCGGATGCTGGAGGACAGTGGAGGACAAAGTCGGCGTCCTCCGGAGCAGCAGGCAGGCAGACTGGCAGGCAGGTGTAGGAAGACGACAGGGGATGAAGGATTTACAGGCATCCATTCAATCATATCGAATCCATACAGACAGCTATAGACAAGACAGACACGCCGAGGCCGCGCTCTTCCATCGTCCATGTGCCGCCGTCCTCCCTCTTCCAGTCACTCGAAAGACTTTACAACCTCCATCCAGCACCTGCACTTGGCGCTTGCTCCCCGCCCCGCACTTCCTTTCCCCCTTCCCAGTGCTCGCTTTAATGATCCATCCCGTCCCTCTCTTCTCCTTCTCCCTTCTTCTCGCCGTCGGCTATGCCATACACACTCGGCCGAGCGCCTGCTGCGTCGGGTACTTCTGATCGCACGCCGGGCACAGGAACAGCGGCGCGTCGCAGAACGGCTCCAGGTCGCCGCACAACGCGCAGAAGGCCGAGCCGCCGAGCATGGCCACGTCGCTGGCGCTGGAGGGGCTCGTCTTGTCCTGCTTGAGCGCGGCCTCGCGCTCCGCCTTGACGCTGTGTATCTTCTCGGCCTTTAAACTGGCGGCCACCGCCGCCGCCACCGCCGCGTCCGCCGACCGGGTATTATGGCTCCGCGGGGACATCCTGACTGGCGGCCGCGCCTGGTGCAGCGCGTGGCTGCGCGCGTGCGGGGGCAGCTTGATAGAGTTCTTGGGCGGTCTGCCGCGACCGCAATAAATCACGGGAGCGTCCCCTGTCCTGGGCGACGTCTTCCCTGTCGTGCTGCCACTACTTGCACCTGCGTAGTGAGTACCATAAAATGCAACAGCAACAAAAGCAACAAAAAATAATAACGGCCGGTTAGCACTAGCTTAAAACCAGGTTAGAGATGGATAGAGAGAAAGAAAAGATTCCTTGTCTTACGGGTGGCGCGCGTCTTGCTGCGCTTGGCTGGACGTCGTCGACGTGGTGGTTCGTCCTCCTCATCGTCGTCGCTGGAGGAGCTGGAGCCGCTGGAGCTGCCGGACGCGTCCGACGGCGCCGTGGCGCGCAGCAGGAAGGCCAGCTGCTGGCGCTCGGTCATGACGCGCGGGTCCAGCGAGTCTTCGGCCGCGGCGGCGCGGCGCGGGCGCTTGCCGGCGAGCATGGGGCGTCAGGAGGGCGGAGGTGTTAACGCGAGGTTAGGTGGTGCTAACCGGGGCCGATGCACCTCAATGCTCGGCGATGTCGCTCGGTGGACGCCAGCGCTGCTGCTGGAGGCACTCGCTCGGCTCGGAACTGCCTGCTGTATGGCCGTTGGCCGAGAGCGTAGCCCAGCGCGCTTATTGGTGCGAAAATCTGCGAAACGAAGAAGGGCTAAAGAAGACGCGCAAGTGCCACTGTGTCTCGGCTAAGTGCGAGCTGAACCGATACAATCCAGCAGTGTGATTTTCCCTCGCGCACTGCAACGTCGGCGATTGCCACGCTGTTGCCGTCGCGAAGGACGTTTGTTTGGCTTGCACCTTGTTGCCATCGAGGGGGAAGGTCGCACCTTGCAACTACTGTTAGTTGCCGTTGCCGTGCGGCATTTATTAATACCATGTTGCCGTCTTTAGGGGTTCGGCTGATTCCGCCGAGATACGGCTCATCACGCTCGAGAAGACTCTTTGCGATCGGTCCAAGCAGAAGCAACACAGAGGGGATAAGAAGTTTCGAGCGAAGCTTTGGTTGGGGGATGATTGGGTGCACTGCAACGCATAGAGTGTGTGTGTGTTGCGCTCTTCAAGCACCAACGTTTCTCGATCGAGTTTGAGGTCCAGCGAGAACATGATAAACACATCGAGCACTAACTTCGTTCATTTGTCCGGAGAGCACGCTTCTCGCAAGTGATTCCGCGCTGAAGTGAGAAATGCCTGCCTCCCTCTCGTCCCATGCAGCACAGCATCAAGTCCCGTTCCTCCACATCGACCGCTGATACCATGCCTCTGTAGTCAACACCAAAACAACCTGCTACTCCATCGCTGCAACATCCTGCCATCCTTCAGGGCTACAACCGATCTACATGTATCTATTTGAAGCGCCCTGCAGCCGCCAGCATGGCCTCGAGGAACGACGTTCCTCCTCTCCGCATAACCTTGAAGTGATCTCCTCCCTCATTGGCCGAAACCCCGCACCCATTTTCACCAATCGTAGATCCCGACGAGTCGCCATTTGGCTTCATCGCCATCGCCGGATCCGCCCCCCTGGTCTCAGCATGGACGTGTCCGCACCGGAGGCCGCTGCTGCGTCCGCGCAGTCGCGCCCCAGGCAGCAGAACACGAAGCCGCCGCACGACGCCAAGCCGCAGTCCGCGCCCTCGCAGCGCAAGCAGAAGCCGCAGAACGCGCGTCCGAAGGCGGCGCCCAAGGCCGACGCTTCTTCGTCTACCGCCTCCTCCTCCGCCGCCGCTGCTGTGGGCGACTACCGAGACGCGCCGTGGTTCCAGGCGGGAGAGGGCGACCTGGTGTTCGCCCAGTGGCTGCTGGGCCGCTGCAACGGCGTGGGGGACGCCGTCACGCCGCAGTCGCCCGAGGCCACGCAGCGCATGTTCGCGCTGTTTAAAACCCAGCGGCGGCTGCGTCGGGAGCTGGCGCTGGGCTCCAAGCGGGAGGTCGCAGGCGGCGCAGAAGACGAAGACGAAGAGGAGGAAGGTGGAGAGGAGGAAGACCAAGAGGCGGAGACGCTGCGCGAGGCCGAGCCGCTGTGGCCCGTGCAGCAGATCGTGGAGCAGGTCGGGGACGTGCTGCGGCCGGCCAGGCTGGCGCTGCAGAGGCAGCAGAGAGAGGCGGAGAGGAGCAATTCCAAGGCGGAGGGCGCGCTCGAGAGGATCGTCGTGGCCGAGGTGGTGGACAACGCCACGGAGCTCATCCTGAGCCGGGCCACGGCGGAGCACGAGCAGCTGCTGAAGCGCTGGGTCGAGATCCTGAGGGAGGAGGAGAAGGAGGAGGAGAACAAGGGACCCGAAGTCAGCCCCGAGGTGGAAGCAGTAGCAGCTGAAGAAGACGGGCATGAAGACGCGGCTGCCGCGCAGAAGAGCAAGAAGAAGGAGAAGAAGGAGAAGAAGATGCGTGCCAAGAAGAACAAGTCCAAAGCCGCGGAGGACACGGCGTGTGAGCAGGTGCAGTCCTTCCTGATGTTCTTGACGGAGTCGGCGCAAACGCAGAAGCAGGCGGGGGAGGCTCCAGTGACTGCCGCTGCGGCGCTCTCTGATGCGGAGAAGACGTGGACGACGGAGCTGCAGCGGATTGTGGAGCTCTCGAGTATTGAGCCGGAGGAGGAGGCGCGGCGTCTCCGAGTGGCGCGCGATATCCAGACCGTTCTCCGGCGCGAGGTGAGCAAGTGGCGGCATTGCGAAGTGATTCTGTTCGGCAGCTCCTTGACGCACTACGGCTCGCGGAGCTCGGACCTGGATATGTGTCTGCTCCCCACCGGGCGCAGCGTCGGGGCCCAGCCGAAAGAAGTGATGGGCAAGCGCCAGCTTCAGCAGCTAATTGACGGAAAAGCTGGCGATAACGGCCATGCGCCGACTACCGACGCGGAAGTTGCTGAACAGTTGAGGGATTTACGCGCACAGGTGCAGAAGAGTATTGAGAAGCTTACCCAAGCGCTCAACACGTTGGATCGATCCGGAAAGAACGGTGATAAGCACGTTAAGCAGCGGCGTCAGCTGGAGTTCTTTGACACGCAGATGCGGCTGCTGCGGAACGCTATCATGGCGGAGCTCACAAAGCTGGTTGAACTCGTAGAGCCCCAGAATGGATCCAATGGAAAGTCCGCACACCTGAAGACCATTATTGCTGCCAGCAGGCGCCGAAGTGACGACCTCTACCTGCTTCGCGCTATTCTTCAACGCGCAGCAAAGTGCGAGGTACGACATATGATTGCTGGCGCCCGCGTTCCTATCATTCGCTTTCTGCACACCCGCACCGGCCTTGAGTATGAGTGCGACTTGTGCTTCGAGAACGTGCTGGCAACCCGCAACACCCCGCTTCTGCGCACGTACGCGTCCTTGGACGACCGGGCGCGAGCGCTGGGCCTCGCTGTGAAGCACTGGGCCAAGCAGCGCAGCATCAGCGATGCTTCTATGGGGTTCCTGAGCTCGTACACTTTCGTGCTGCTAAGCATTTATTACTTGCAGGTGGTCCGTGTGCTTCCAAACCTGCAGGATCCTCGGCTGTTAGAGTCTGCACAAATCCGACCGGACTACTACAACGACATCAACATCGCTTTCTGCGAAGATCGCGGGATCGCTCGAGCCTTCCATCAACGGACTTCTGGAGTTGATGCATCGGGTTTGTCGCTGACGACGTTACTGGCTGGGTTCTTTGAGTTTTACGCCACACAGTTCGACTTCGCGAAACGCGTCGTAACTGTGCGATCCCCAGAGAAGCCTGCACTCAAAGTCGCGCAGTGGGGCACCCGCAAAGCCAAGACGTGGCGCATGAGTATCCAGGACCCATTGGAGACTGGACGCGATTTGGGCTGCGTGCTGCAGTTCAAGGGCCAGGAAAAGATCATCCGTGAGTTGCGTCGTGCGCATGAGATGCTAGCACGAGGTGAGAGCTTTTCCGACGAAGTCTGCGCTGTTGATAAACCTGCTGGTAAAGCTGGAAAGGCCAATGGGAAGGCGAAGCAGGGGGCTGGAAACGAATCGTTAAAGTCCTCTAAGCAAGCGAACGGAGACGCCACCGCGGCAGGCGCGGAATCTGGTGTGCCGAAGCAGCAGCAGCAGTCGGAGAAGATGAAGCGGTCGTATGTGGTGACAATGCAAAGCGCCGACGAAGAGCTGACGAAGGAAGTGATTGAGACGTTCTTCAAGGACTTCCACAGGTCATTTCGCGTTGGGAAAGTGGTCGAGGTATCGACCTCGAAGACTGCAGCTGATGGTGAAGACGAGTCTGCAAACAAGAACAAGCGCTGGGAGGTGGAGCTACTGAGCCAGGCTCAAAACTGCCCTCGAACGCTGTCTCTCAGAACTCGTATTGACTGGAAGGCTGCGGATGGACGTGTGGGTCGTGTGTGGCTTCATCACCAGGCTTTATTCGCGACGCCGCCGTGCGAGAAGTGCCTGTCACCCGAACACGCGACTGGCAAGTGCCCGCCGGAAGACGTTGCACAAGAGGATGGCGAGGAAGGCGCGGGTGAGACTCATGGCGACTTCAAGATACCGCAGAAAAGTATTCGTCGTCATGTCCTCCGGTTGACGCTGGGCGGGGGTCACTCTGCTGCAGCTACGAAGAAGAACGACCACCGTAAGAGCCAACAGCAGCGTGGACCTCCGCAGAACTCTCATCAGCATGACACTAAAGCCAACCCCAAGCGCATTAACAACGGAAAACAGGCTGCTGGTAAGAAGGAGCCTCGTGGGAACAAGAAGACGGAGGTGGAGCGAGTGAACATGCGCAAAGTAGAGGTCGTGGAGGTCGTGTCGTCTTCATCGACTCCCCGAGTTGAAGGTGAAGGTGCCAACTCGACCAAGACGCCTCAAAAGAAGAAGAGGTGGCAGCAGCGAGTCCACCGCAAGCGAGGCGGGTCCAAGAGCGAAAGCAACAACGCTGCAGCAGACTGAAGTCGCCGTTGAGTCAGTGAGTGAGTGAGTGAGTGAGCTAGAACCGGACCTTGTAGTCGAAGTTAGTGCTACGGCCGATCGTCGTAGAGGATGTTTGATATTACGTGTACGGGCAATGAACATGAACCAAGTGGACGAACGCAGTACAAACGCAAAACAAAAGTCAACTTTGAGGCCGTCATAGACCCTCTGCTTAGAAACGTCACAAGCAAACGAAGAGATCCAGGGCATGGCAAGTGTTGCCGCCGTAGACAGCGCCTATAAGCGCCCTGCATGGTTCAAAGAGAGTGGGGGGGCGACTTACGCTTCGCCGTGTGGCTCTTGAGCATGTGTGGCAAGGTGCGGAATGTGCAGACGCTGGAATCTGCCAAGGCGACGTACCGAGTGCACACGCTGTATCGGACGCACCAACGCCTACGACGTGAACTCCAGCCTACCGTGACGTCCAAGCACGAGTTGCGGACTGTTGAGGAGATTGTGAAGGACACGTACAGGGCGATCCGGTTCCTGCAGGATAAATCCACAAAGCAGAGAGATCGAGCCACCCGCAAGCGGAAACGAGCGAGCGCCCTCATCCAGCGGATTCTGCTAGGCCAGATCGCGAGGGAAGCAACCAAGCTGCTGCTTCATCGCGCTACCAGCGCGCACGAGCCGCTTCTGAGACGTTGGCTGAAGGTCCTGAACGGGGAACAGGCCGAAGAGTATGGCGTGCTGGTCTACCAGACCGCATCGGGAGAAACGAAGGAGCGCCCGCTTTTGCCAGCTCACACCGTGAAACCACGAAGCGAACTGGCGTGGCTAAAGAACCCTAGGGGCAATTTCTACAATGACAACCAGGTCCTGGACGATGTCACGTGCTTCTTGTCCCTGTTATCGGATTCGAGTCCAGGCGCAGGCCTCGGCGGCAACGGACGTGGCAGATCTCTGGATGTTCGAGCTCCAGCGGTTCTTGCAGCTTGACTTGGAGGATGAGGAAGCGCGACGTCAGCTGGTAGCACGGGAGATTCAAAGTGTGTTTCGGGCCAATGTGGAGAAATGGGAGAACTGCGACGTCGTGGTGTTCGGTAGCTCGTTTTCGCGTTATGGTTTGCAAGACTCGGATCTCGACTTGAGTCTCTTTCCTGCTGGCCGCGATGTCGAAGACAATGACTCGACACCACGCTTAGGAGTCGTCGGTACGGACGTGGTAGATTGGGAAGACCCGGCGACGAACGCCGAAAGGGTGGAGCAACTGCAGGAATTGCGCGCGCGCGTATTTCAGCAGATCCAGAACCTGGCTGAAAGGTTTCAGGAAATGGCGGACTCTGGCAAATACGCAGCACCTCATCGCGTTGACGAGTGGCGGAGAATGGAGTTTCTGGACAACGAACTGCGAGTTTTGTACAACGGAATCATGACAGAGCTGTCTGCCTTATCTGTGCAAACAGACCCACAGTACAGCGAGGCAGAAGCAGTTGCAGCTACTAGAGAGCTCGTCATCGATGACCTTGATCTCGTCGGAGCTATTCTCCAAGGCTCTAGTAGCTGCGACGTCCGCGAGGTCGTGCATGGAGCACGAGTGCCGATGCCCGCTTCGTCCACAGATTGAATGATAGAGAATACGACTGTGATCTGTCGATCAACAACCGCTTGGCCACTCGCAACACGTTGCTCCTTCGCACGTACGCAACCTTCGATGACAGCGCGCGGGTGCTGGGCCTTGTCGTCAAGCATTGGGCCAAGCACCGCTCGATCGTCGGGACGATTAACGGGTTCCTCAGTTCGTATTCGATCGTGCTGCTCACGATCTACTACCTGCAGCTCGTGGGTGTTCTACCAAACCTGCAAGACCCAGATCTTCTGGAGTTCGCACGAGTCCCCCCAGAGTACTATGGAGGGACGAACATTGCCTTTTGCACGGCTGTCGACACTACGCGAGCCTTCTTCGAGCAAGCTTCTGCTGGGTCGGATGCGTCCGAGATGCCGCTGACCACGCTGCTCGTTGGGTTCTTTGAGTTCTACGCCGTGCACTTTGACTACACGAATCGTGTGGTGGCTGTGCGATCTCCAAATACGCCTACGCCAAAGAGTGTCTTATGGGGAGCCGACCACGCGGAATCGACGTTCCTGAGCATCCAAGATCCGCTTCAGACATCCCGCGATTTGGGAGGCGTTCTCCATGGACACCAGCTCGAGAAAACGCTAATCGAGTTTCGGCGCCCACGAGATGCTGGAGCAGGGCCACAGCTTGGAAGAGCTCTACAACCACGTGGTGGGTTTTCATCTCTTGTTTTGCAATTCGGTCACGTGTTTGCCAATAATCAGTCGGGACTTGTGAAAGTTAGAATTGATACGTCAGATCTGGAAGACACGACTACTGTACAACTACTCCTTTCAAAGTGCTCGTGCGTCTTCTGTTTCGTGTCGTGTTCTGCTAGCTCGGGAGGTAGTCCTCGTGCTAAGCTAGACGAAGACAAATGGCAGGTGTACGAATCGCTACTTGCATACTGAAGTTGGTCTCTCCGAGGACTCACGATTAAGCAGAACCGACCTACTGCCCGAACGTTTTGGCGGCCGCTGGGTAATGGAGAGTGAGACCCACGGTTCTGCTTTATGGTGTACCGTTTGCTAGCCGAAAGCACACGTGCAGAGGATTCAGTCCAGCAAAGCTCTCATCAGCAATCTGGAACGTTGTAATTCTTATGTTTAGAACCGTCCAAATTCTAATTTCCTGATTAGCAAACTCCTGACCGAATTCCAAATGAAGAGTCTGACCCAATTGAAATTTTAATTAGGGGAAATTGCAATTTGGTCAGGAGCAAAAATGGGAACCAGATATTGTTTTAACAATAAAGGTTTTAAAAAACCTTTAATCATTATTTCCCAAATTTTGCAAATCAAATTCTTTCTCCGTCCAACAGGATGTCTGCCGCCGACTTCATGGACTTGTCTGCTGCCGATATCATGGACTACTCCGATGCGGCTTGGTACGATGTGGGTGGCGAGTCTGACATGATCTTCGCCCAGTGGCTGCTGGACCGCTGCGCCGACTTGTCCGACGTGGCGACGCCGGAGAGCCTCGAGGCGTGCGAGCGAGTGCTTCCGTGGTTCAGGATCCGCCAGCGCCTGCGCGTGGAGCTGGGGCTCACCTGCTCGGAGGCTGACGCAGATGAGCCCATTAGGCAACCATCGTGGAGTGTGAGTGCAATAGTGCAGGAGGTGGGGGGCGACCTCCGGAGATTGCGTCGCGAACTCGCCAATTCCAGTTCGCAGAGTGGGGGGATTTTGGAGAAAGCGGCTGTGGCCGAAGTGGTGGAGACGGCCACGGAGCTGCTCATCAGTCGGGCGGCTGGAGAGGACGAAATGGAGTTGTACGAGTGGACGGAGGTACTGGAGGGCGAGTGGCTCTGGAAGGACAAAGCCAGAGATGCGGCAGTAGCCGTGTACGGGCAGGTGATGGCCTTCGTGGAGCTGTTGCTTGAAGCTCCTAGTGGTGATGATCACCAGGTTATCAATGTGCCGACGATTGATTCCGATTCGGAGTGGTTGTGGTCTTTGGAGCTGCAGCAGATTCCGAAGATGAACCTCCGCGAGGAAGCGAACCGTCGAAGGGTTGCGAAGGACATCGAGTCCATGGTCCGCCGCAAGTGGCCGCGGTGCAAGCTGGAGGTCTTCGGCAGTTCCTTGTCGCTATATGGATCGCTGGGCTCGGATCTGGACATAAGTGTACTAACAAAAGGACCGTGTCGTGGAAGCAGGTTGCCAGATGAGATGCTGGGGTTTTATTATCTCAAACGACTCGTGGACAGAAAGGTTTGGGATGAGGAGGAGGTGAAAACAGACCTAGGTGCACGTGTCCAGCAGCTGGAGAGGGTGTCTTCGCAGGCCCCTGATAGCCCCAGCAGGCTCTACAACTCCAAAGACCCAAAGCAACAACAACACGCGGTACTCTTCGACATATACATGGAGCTACTTGAAGAAGCAGTTACCTCCAAAATCGATGGCATCTACTGGCGAGCCGAGGTGTACGGTGATACCGTTACCACTCCAAAAAAAGGATCCAAGGCCTAGCTGCTCCGCGACAGCAAGCGTCGAAAGAATGAGCTCTTCG
>JAIKVJ010006326.1:0-20534 GCA_024679225.1 Phytophthora pisi
AGAACATTTTCGCACTCTCAACTGTCGCAAATTGCGACTAGCAATCCTCATGGTCTCCTGAAGAGGAGAGGAAACTCTCCTCGGAAAAATCCCTGGTACCGTCATCAAGGGCTGTGAAGAGGATAGTATGTCCATTGTGAACAAGCTGGACGAGGTTATGGAGAGGAACCCGAATTTCGTGGAGAAGCTGAGCATGGATCTTGCAGTGATTGAAATATTGGAGAAGAACTCTGAATTTGCTCAAGTGTCGAGGAGAAGAACATTTCAACCTAACGTGCATCACTTTCCTTTGCTTCACCAATCGTTTTTGGGTGAAAACCTGAAATTTCAGAGCTTCTTCGGGCCGGAGGCACGACTTTGTGGTACCAAAACTTTTCCGATCTCTATACGAATCGACCGGAATGCCCAGTTTTCCGTCGGCATTCTGCAGGATGTAAATATATTATATCGACCAGGATTTGGTGATGCCAAAACCCTTGAGGGCGCGGAAATCCGAGCGGACAAAACGCTTGGTGAGCACAATACTAATTGTAAGAAAATCCCTCCTATACAGTACTGCTAGATGTCGATAAATTAAGTCGGCTAACTATGGGATAGGGGATTAATCAAACCACTGATTCCAATCGAAACCTTTTCGTTGAAGTTTGTGAACTAACTACCCGGGCGTGCTAGCATAACTCGGGCGACGGCTTCCCGTGTTTTGATGACTAAGGCGGCTTTATCGGCACAGAGAGCGAAAACAGCATTGAATCCACAGTACGGACAAGTAGTAGTTGTAGTACTGCAGTGGTTACAAGTGTTCTCACAAGTTCCCTGGGCGACCATCGAGTTCCGAGTAACAAATATTGTGCTGTGATTTCAAGTGCGATAACTGAATTTGAGCTCGTGCGCTGTATCCAGTCTAAAGGCGTTGTTTGTTGCGATAGCAGTCACGACCGACGTGCCGAAAGCACTTTAGGACGGTATTTATTTTGTTTTCTGTTAGGAACGCTTTAGCTTGCTCACGTTCGTGTCAAATCTTTTCTCCCGCAAATGCTTTGTAATGGGCTCTCCTTCTGGATTCGGAATGTTTCAGAAAGATTATTTCAAAGTCGTACAGTTTTCGCCCTTCACATTCGAAAATCTTTGGAAAATCACAAAGCTTCTTCGGGCCGAAGGCACAACTTTGTCTCTATCGGAGGAAAGAGCAAGTGCTGTATCAAATGCATGTATCTTTTGCACGAAACGAAACGAAACAGTATACTTTAAAGCTTAAGTATGAAGTTAAATATTTGCCTGCTGCAGCTCCGTCGGTCAGTGCGGGGTCGACGTTGAAGAGGGCTAGACGCGCGCGATCTTTCCCTAATATAAGGATAAGTTCTCGATGAAGAAGTCAAGCAACTCGCTCAATGTCGGGAGGTCGTCGGCGTCTACAAGGGCAAAGACCGAGTCGTCAAACAGGAACGACGACGACACCGAGGACGAAGACGCGTCATCCGAGTCCGTGATGGGGCAAAAGTCCTTGCCAATCAACTCGATGGTGGGGCACTGAAACTCGGGCGTCTTCACCCCGGGCGCAGGTGGTTCCACCGACGTCACAACAGGGGCACGCTTCGCCTCGCTTGGGTGACTCCGACGCACGCGTTTGTTGCGCAGTTCGGGAGGGAAACTGATGAGCGTGTGCAGCGCCAAAAGGTCGTGGTCGATGCGGTGTTCACGCCCAAGACAAAAGGTTTTCACTTTTTATTTCAGTCACGCATGATGTTGGGTCAAAATGATACGCTCTACTTATATGAGTAGATTTGGTTGTGTAGCTTTGCATCTTGCAAAAGTACATGAAAAACCGACCATTGGCGTATGGATAAAGCGGCACATAGTCGCGGGGTAGCCCTTTATCATGTACATTTTGCAATAGCGTGGGATAAGTGCACATGTATTAATACAAGTTGTACACGCACAGTGTCCCGATGGAAATGCCAGACTAATCAGCCGTGTCACTTCAAAGGGCTCACCTGATCTTGATCGGACAGTGGTTATTGAACGGGATACCACGAAAGGGTAAAGACAGACACGTGGTTCACGAAGCTATTCGTCGACAACCAACACCAAAGAGTGCTGTCATCCACGAAAACTAGAATCACATCTGATACTTTGACCTCCCGCTGGGATAGACGTATGTAAGACGGTCTCCGATGTGTAAGTTGCAATGTCCACAGAACGTCCAGGGGCGCTGCGGGTTGCTGGGGGGGGCTACATGTCGTACACCGGTTGCGGGGTACCAAACTGCGCGGACGTGGGATGTGTGAGTCAACTCGAACCAAGACACCCTCGAACCAGGAGACCCATGCGCTGGCATGCTTCTCAGCCCGTCGAAGAGTGCAATCAAGACCGTTGTTTTAGCGCGCGAATGGTAGAAAATACGTTTCGTTGTACAGTACATGCGTACTTACTCAGAAGATACTTTCCCTATCATTCGTAGATTGGTACACGTACATTCAGAGACCGTGTTCGTGCAAACCCCGCTTGGGTTCACCGCGGCTCCTGCTGTCGCTCGCGGTGCCACTGCGCTTGCTACAAGCGCGTGCCACCGGTCTGCCTCACCTGCGCCGAAACCCGCGCTTGTATGAGCCAAAGGGGCTTGTTCAGGCAGACAAGAAAATCCAGCTGCCGATCTTAATTTGACCTAATAGTGCAGACTGCCGCTGGGGCCGAGTTCAGCCCGCGGCCGAGCCGTTAAAGCGCGCTGGTGGCGCTGGTGCTGAGATCTGCAGATCATCAATCAAGGGCCTTCTCTTCCGAGGATACCAAGGGTCTGACCACCGTCGCGTTATCCTTAAATCTTCGGAGCAACACGAACGCGGCCCCGAGGAAATCCACCCGGCCTTGTCTCGGGACGGCCACTCGTGGGCCACGAGTCGTGGCATTGCCGCTGCGCGAGAGTTGTCCTGAGATCCCCGACCTCCTACCAAGCAGTGCATGCACCTGCCTCGGGGATGCCGTGGCGTGCGTCGTGCGGCCTCCTTGGCCCTCCATCACAATGGAAGTCTCTGCTCTGACTGGCAGCCAAAGCCGAAGTGAGGGCGACATACACTAGCCGACATGGGTTGCTGGTCAAGAACCGAGGTAAGTAACGATGGTGCGGTCGTTCGTGGCACCTGCGAGGACGTCGGGCAAATTTTGGGGTGTTGCTCACTGACGACCAGGAGGACTGCAACGCCGCAAAAGGAAACAAAATGCTGCAAAGTAGTCTGCATGCGAAATCGTGGGTCGGTTTGACTTGAGTTCTCAAATGTTGATAATTTGATAGCGGAGGTGTATGCGGCTCGGCAGTGTTGAAGTCGTCCCAGAAACACGAAGGCGAACTTCAGCAACCAGAACCGCCGTCCATGTCACGGTAGCCGTCGGCAATGCCGCTCGTCACTGAACTAGAGTCCGGCGCGGCGGCTGGCCTGGATTTTCGTGCCCTAGCGCGGCCGGCAAGAAATGCCCAAACTTCCGTTGCCGCTATAGATATCTCCTGCCTGGGCCGAGTACTGTGATTCTGTTCCCCGGCCGTTGTCGGCAACAGCCAATGCTCAAACCTCACGCCTTTCACGGTTTTCGATATTTTTTGCTGTTTGAGGGAAAGTTGCCGTCGATTTGCACGCTGTCAAGTCACTTCAAGGCCTGGCTGTGATAGAGAGGGGCTCGCGTATGTTCACAACCCGCCCGCGTTGAACGATGCGTCATTCCACAATTCGTTGGGAAGGCCCCAAAGCTGCCCAGGTGTAGCTTTACCACAACTAGAACCTACAACACACCCCGCCCCATTCCTACGGAATACTAGTTTAACGCCATGAAGCACGGCATCTGGTCCGAGGACGAGCACGACCGCTTCCTGCTCGCCATCAAGGAGTACCCGCGCGGCCCGTGGGGCTCCATCGCCTCGGCCGTCGGCACGCGCTCCGTCCGACAGGTGCAGACCCACACGCAAAAATACTACGAGAAGATTATGCGCCGCGTGCGCGGCCTGCGCAAGGACCGCAAGACGTGGGCGCGCGTCGAGCACCGCATCGACGACGACATCCTCCAGTTCTGCGACTTCATGAAGAGCATGGGCAGCAACAAGGTCATGGTCACGTCCCCCAGCGCGCTCAAGATCAACGCGCAGGTGGCGCAAGCCGTGTCCCCGCCGTCCAGCGCCAGCTCCAGCCCGTGCACCAGCCCCGTGCAGTTCCGCCTCAGCCTCGACGACAAGTGCCCCGAGCCCGAAGAGGAGCTGGACGCAGCAGCAGATCACCGGTCTCTGACCATCGACACATCAGCACCACAGCTGGACCTGCCGCCTCTGGAGGAGGCGCTCGACTTCCTGATCACAGTAATGATGGACAAGTGAGTCCCCGCCCGTCCGTAGCTCAAGTCAGTCAGTATCAGCAGTCATCAACGGCGTCTCTGGGGTCGCGGATACCATAGCCTCCCCCTACAGCAGCAACAATCATAACATCACACTACCCCGTGCAATGTTCTCTATAAGATCGCGGTTAATAAGAAATCATACTGCCATCCATCGAACCGGTATGAGCTGCTCTGCTCTGCTCACGTCACCTCTCTGTCTTCGTGCCGCGACGGTAGTACAGTAGTCTTGTGCTTCTTTTTACTGGTCCACAGGGACGATGTTCTCTTCGTCGACCACCAGCGTGTAGCTGTAGAACTGCAGATACTGCGAGAAGAAGGCCCCCTCGAGCGTGATCAGCACCTTGAAGACGTGATCGTTCCACGTGAATGTGAACTCGCTGCCAGAGTCCCACAACATGTCCGACACGCTGCGGTTCTGCAGCAGCGACTCGCCGTCGAACAGGATAGAGCGGAAGCCGCCGCGCAGACCGTGCTGCAGCTCCACACAGTGCCGCTCGTCCGACCCCTCCAGCTCGAAAACCCACCAAACCTGTTTCCACGGGAACGTGAACAGCAGCGCACTGGCCGGGTGCTTGATCTCCTCCAAGGTGCAATTCCAGACCGTGTTGCCGTCGTCCAAGCTCAGCGTGCCCTTGCGAGAGAGCGGCACGCCGTCGCGGCCCTGGGAACTTGCCGCCAAGATGTTGCGCGACTCGAACACCGACATCTGCAGAATCGTCTCCTCCGCCAGGATGGTACGGCAGCTCTCGTCTGGGACCTTGAACCACGTTCGATTCGGGAATCCGATGCTGACCCAGCTCGGCGGCATAGAATAAAGGTTATACAGCTCCTCTGATATCCGCACGAGAGTTCGTGGTGGGCCGTCTTCGTTTTCACTCGTAGACTGCATGCTGAAGATGCTGCGGCTGGATGATGGTCGAGTCGTGAAGCTGTCTGTTCGCGGTCTTGCCGCGTCAAGCGCCACCCATCCCTTTTCTTTCGTAAGTCGCACATACGTCTCCTGCGTACGTGGTAATGTGTACTCCATTTCGGCCGAGAAAATTGTGTTCGCGAACAGGAAGCGCACAACCTCGCTCGTCCGCTCGGGTGAGAGAAGCACCTCCTTCTTCTCGCTAATAACCCGGAAGAAGAACTTGCCATTCTTCTTCTCTGGGTCTTCGTCCACAGCCTCCAGCACTTGGTCTCCACTCGGTGTTTGATCGAATAGCCACCCATTGCAGGCACTATTTGTTGACGGATGTGAAGCGCTGGCCACCTTAATGTACGTGATGCGGCTGCCTGGTGGCGTATACTGGAGACTACTTTCAAACACAGTACCGGCCGTCATAGGAGCCACGCCGGGCAATCTTGGACACTCGAAGTCAGGAGCTGAGCGCAAATACACCGGAACCAGCACACGATAGAACTTGGGTAAGTCGCGGGTCACAGCGTAGCCCTGCACCTGTTCGAGCAACAACTTGTACGGCGAGTGCAGTTGTCGCTCACATATCCAACCCACATCGTGTCGAAGTTTGACGAAGCCAATTTGAGGCACATCCATTTCACCAGCGTCTGCCAAAACGGGAGGCGCTGCAGGCACAAGCCGTTCACTGCACTCAATCAGCGTGTCTTTTAGACGCTTCCGTCTACCAGGCGGACTGGAGGGGGCCGACGAGCTCGAAATTGCGAGCCTCTTCCCGCCTGCTGGCGTGGGCAGCACATCAACGTCCTCCAACACACGATAAAAGAGTCGCTCCACCTGTCGCACCTTGGGCTCAGCCATCGGCTCCAGCACTACCTGTCCGTCCATGGTTTTCTCGAAAATCCAACCTCCGTGACACGATGGCGGTAGTGACAGCGACGAAAACTTTTTATCCTCGTTTGGTGAATCACCGTCGCTATCACCCCCTCCTCCTCCAGCGCTATGCTTCCGGGCCATAGACTTCGGACTTGACGCGCTTCCTGCGTGACTCCGCGAGCATCCACAACGTGAATTTTTATCCTTGCACACTCGGACATACGTGATCTTGCTGCCTGGTGGGGTAAATCGCTGGGACGCTTCGACAATCGAGTGCAGCTTGAATCCTTTGCCCGAGCGCTGCGCCATAATGTGCGGCGCCACGCGAATGCCCACTGGAATCTTCACCACGTAAAAGAAGTGGCCGTACTCAATGTCCGGCTCCGTGGCGAGCCTCTCCAGCACCTTAATCCCCGAGTTCAGCGTCTCAAACAACCAGCCGTCCTCGTACGCCAGCTTGACGAACGTCACGCCGCTCTGCGGGCAGCGGTAGGTCTCGTGGCACTCGATGATCTCCTCTGCGTTCTTGAACACGTGCCTCGAGATCACGGGCGCCAAGAGATCGGGCGCTTTGCGTAGCTCGATCGGCACCAGCACGCGGTAGTAGAAGCGGCCCTTGGCCACGATGGCCTTCTCGTTCTCCGGCAGCAGCTCCAGGAAGTGCTTCTCCGTGGCCGCGCCCGCCTCCGCCGTCTTGCTCGGCTCCTTGGTGGACAGCATCACGAACGCGTTCTCGACGTGCGCCAGGCGGATGAACCACGTGGGCGCGTTCGACGCCCCGAAGAGACACTGCAAACGCCCGCTGCTGGCCACCACCTCCTCCGGCATTTTCATGACACTGTACGCTGCAGCAACGAAACCAACACAAAAGGTCGTCAATAAGCACATCAGCATATCTCTCCTCCACCGCGCACGCACCATTGCGATCTTGCTGCATCATCTGCTGGCGGCTCCTGGCCGAGGACGTGCGGCCGCTGCTGGGCTTGGCCAGCTCCTGGATGCGCACGACCTTGTAGTCGCTCTCGGCGAGGGACGTGGCCCGCCGCCGCATGTCGTCGATCTCCGCGTCCTGGTCGTCGCCGCCGCCGTCTTGGTCGCCGTCGCCCGCCTGCAGCCCGCCGAAGTCGATGGAGTACAGCTTGGCCTCCTCCAGCACGCGGTAGAAGCGCGCCTCCTTGAGCACCGCGTTGCGCAGCGTGCGCGCGGCCGACACGGCGTGGTTGCGCGAGCGTTTAGTGGGCGACACGCCCTCGCCCGGCGTCTCCAGCGCGGCCAGCGCCGCCGCCACTTGCTCCTCGTCGCTCGTCTGCGGGATCAGGCGCGCGTAGAAGGCCGCGGAGGCCGGCGCCAAGCCCCGCGCCGCCCGCGACTCCATTGCGCACTCTTTGGGGGGCTCGACTGAAACTGGAAGAAGGCGTTCGAAATGGTGTACGTTACGTTGATTTGGCGCTTCTGCAGACCGGGAAGTCAATGGAGGGAGAAGAAATTGCAGATCTAGCCGTCTAGAGATTATAAATTCTTGGTGGCGTTTGACTTCGTGGTAGTCATGGTGGATTGATGAAAATTACAGGTCGGTGCGCTCGCCAGCCACGTTGGGCACGGCGGCGGTGTCGCTGACGGGCAGGTCCACGTCGCGGTGGGCCATGTCCTGCATGACGCTGGCGAGCGTGGCCTCCTGCTGGTCGTGCGTCTTCTGCTTCTGCTGCTTGATGCGCGCCAGCAGGTCCGGCAGGTACTCGTCCTCGTACTGCTTGGCGGCCTTGTCGATGGCGGCGAAGAACTCGGGCATGCCCTCGCCCGTGGCGGCCGACACGCCGACGGACGTGAGGTTGTTGTAGAACTCCTCGAGCACGAGGCTCAGCGAGCGCGAGAGGCTGCCCATGTAGCTGTCGTCCTGCGCGTCGTCCAGCGCCGTCTGGAAGGCCTCGAAGTCCGTCATCCACTCGGTGGCGAAGTCGTGGCGCAGCACGTCGATCTTGTTGAACACGACCACGAACGGCAGCTTCAACTTGTACAGGATGCTGCAGGCGTACAGCATGTTGGACATGAACGTGTTGGGGCTGGCCGTGCGCGGCGTGTCCACCACGTACACGATCACGGACGGGAACGTGGACGCCAGCGACTCGGTGATGATCTGGCCCGACGCCGACCACGTGAACGCCTCGATCTGGCCGGGCGTGTCCACAATGGCGTAGCTGCAATGCAACACTCATATTAATCACCCAATCACCCACCCACCCACCCCCTCAATCATCCTCATCCGGCCAACGTACTCGAGGTCGTTGCTGCGCTTGCCCAGCAGGTCGACGACCTGGTCGAAGCGCGTGGCGAACAGGTTGAGCGACGTCATGATGGCGCCGTTGGGGCCCAGGCCGTACTCCTTCATGACCTGCTTGTAGTCCACCGTGTCGCGGATGTCCACGTTGGCCGTGTAGCCCGTCTTGCGCACCGCCGGGTCCAGTAGTTGCGCAGCCCCGCGTCCACGCCGTAGGCCGCCAGCCGCTGCATGAGCGTCGTCTTGCCGCTGCCGGCCATGCCGATCACCAGCACGGTCACGGGCTTCGGGTAGATGGTCGGCAGGCTCGGGTCCGCGGCCGCCGCGGCGTACACATTGGCGGCGGGCGCGGGCGGCGGCGTCGCGGCGCTGGCGTCCGAGTCGGCCGGTGCTGGGGGCGCCATTGAATCTCGCTGGTTGAAAAGTGACGCCCAAAATGGGTCCTTTTCAAGAAATGGGTTTGATTTGATTCGAGTGTTTAGGTAATCGCAAAAGGGTATGTGTATCCATTTTATATGGGCAAGTTGAAGTGCAGGTACTCTTTTTTTAGAGTGCTATTGTGTCGAGGTGGTGGTGGTCTCTAGTGGCTTTTGTGTCGATGGCGACAAGCGATTTGTTGTTGAGTTGTTATAGTGTGTACTTCTGGTACTTGCGCAGGATCTTCTGCAGCTGGTAGTGCACCTCGCCGACGCTGGGGCGCGCTTTCGGGTCCAAGCTGACGCAGGCGTGGCCCAGTTGCACGAGCGCTGCCGGCGCGTTGCCGGAGAACTCGATTCGGACGCGACCCATAGCCACCATTTCCATCAGCGCGGTCTCCGTCACCTTCTCGCCCGACTCGGACGTGATAGTGGCGATCGCGCTCGCGTACGGCGGCTGGTGCGAGTCCAGCTCGGACAGGACGACGCCGAACGAGAAGATGTCGGCGCTCGTGTCGTAGCGCTTGCCCATCATAACCTCGGGCGCCATCCAGCGTCTGGTGCCGACGCCCGCCGTCATCGTGTCCACGGTCCACTTGCGCGAGACGCCAAAGTCCGTGAGCTTCGCGTCCCAGTCGTCGGACAGCAGGATGTTCATGGACTTGAGGTCGCGGTGCAGGATCACGGGGTCGAGCGAGTGCAGGTACGTCAGCGCCTGCGCTACGTGCAGCGCGATCTTGGCCTTGTCGACGTCGAATCCTTGCTCGCGATGCTCCACGCGGCCAAACCGTCTGAGCAGCGAGAACAAGTCGCCGCCCGGCATGAATTCGGAGACTGCGCTGAGATCGCTGGGGGCGTCCCACGCCACACCGACGAACCGCACGATGCGAGGGTGCTCCACCGTCGCCATCAGCTTGATCTCCGAGAGGAAGATGTTGATCTAACGCATGTCCTTTCTCTTCTCGTCCAGCAGCACCTTGATGGCGACGCACTCTCCGCGGTACAGACCATGGTACACCGCGCCGTGTCCTCCTTCGTTGATCAACTCCTTGCGGATAAGTTTCTCCATCGGGATACGCGCTGCCATGATGGCCTCGTCCTCCCACAAGCTCGAGCTTGACTTGGTCGACTTCTTGGCGGTCACCGAGGCTGCGCTGCTTTCGAGACGAAGCGTGGAATCCAGATTCGCAGTGCTGTCGAGGTTCACGGTCCTGTCGAAGTTGTTCAGGTCACTCACCTGGATCGCAGGCGCAGGCGTGAAGCTTTCTAGCACGATGGCGTTCGCCGCGGGAAGGGTGACCGGCGCGACGACATAAGACGCGTCAAATGAGGGCGACCTCGGAGTCTGTTTCTGCCGTCTACGGCGGCGGTACAACCAGAACGCAATCCCCGCGATCAGGAGAACTACTGCTATCGAGCCGGCGACAATGCCGATGACGGTTCCTGTGCTCACACCTGCAACAATTTACAAGGGGTCAGCCTGTCTCAAACTCGACACAATGTGAGAACACGAACAGCTCACCGTCGCTACTTTCCTCCACACTGGTAAGCCCCGAGGACGCATTGTTGTCGCTGGAATGGGAACTAACATTAATGATCACCGTTGTCGAAGCGTTCGCATTCGCGGAGGCCGAAGCCGGCGCTGAAGTCTCAGCAATTCCACTGGAGCTCGAGCTAGAAGCTGGAGCCGACGTCGACTCCGCTGCGGTCACTGCAGTCGTCACTGAGGTTGTACTTGTCGGTGTCGACGTCTCTATCGTGGAAGCGGATGAAGTGGCTGCGGTAGTCGCCACTGGAGCGGAAATAGCCACTTCAGGTGCGGCTGTCGGAGCCCTTGTCGTTGGTGACGGCGTCCTAGTCGTCGGTGATGGAGTACGCGTAGTCGGTGATGGAGTTCTCGTGGTCGCTGTCGGTGTCCTAGTGGTGGGCGTCGGCGTCCTAGTGGTGGGTGCCGGCGTGCTCGATGTACCGGTCAAGGTATCGGCCGTGCCTGTGATGATGCCTGCCGCCGTGTCGAGGAGTGACATGGTGCTGCTACAATACTATGGTTGAGCTCGGATACTCTTCCTGGCGATACCTGCGAAGATCCAGTGTGAGGCTTCCTGCGCGTTCCGAACTGGCCAACAAGCAGGAAGGGGGAGGCCGTGCACTTCCCGACGCCAGGACAGAAGCGACATTGGAAAGTGCGGGCGGACCGTGTCAACGACATTGAGAGCGGTCCGATTTGCTTCAAAGTATTGAGGTCTATGCACGGCCAACATCCTCAGCAAGTTGCTGAGATGTTGCTGAGCAACATCTCGGCCTGCATGGAGCGCCGCACGGACCTGTGCAACGTTTGATCAGCATGGTGGCGCTTTCGGTGGCTTCGAGCGCGCGCGAGAAAGTTTCGGTGGGTGATGCCAACTCGAACGAGATTGAACTGGAGTACGATGGCTTTCCCAGCTACAGCTAGCTACAAGTACAACACTCATCTCGCTTCTACACAGTGTACAGCTCGTACGACTGCAAGATCAGCTGCAGTCGGTAGTGCACTTCACTAGCGCTGGGTCGAGCCAACGGGTCGAGGCTCACGCAAGCGCGGCCGAGCTCAACGAGCTGCATGGGCGCGTTCGCTGAGAAGTTGATTGTCACCCGCCCCACTGCCACGAGCTACAGCAACGCTGCGTCGGGAGTTCGCTGTCTGCTATCGTCTACCCGGGCTTCTGCGTACGGGCGCAAGTGCGAGTCCAATTCGGACAGCACGATGCCGAACGAGAAGATGTCTGCGCTCGTGTCGTACCGGTCGCCCAGCATGACCTCGGGTGCCATCCACAGCGACGTCCCGACCGCAGCCGTCATGCTAGTGAAGCTGTAGTTGCGAGCAACGCCGAAGTCCGACACTTTGGCGTTCATTGAGGACGTCAATAGGATGTTCCTGGACTTCAGGTCACGATGCAGCACCTTCGGGTCGAGTGAGTGCAGATACGTCAACGCCTGTGCGGTTTGGAGGGCGATCCGGGCCTTGACGAGGTCGAACCCTCGAGGCCGCTGCTCTTGCGTGAACCGGTCAAGCAGAGAGCGTAGGTCACCCCCTTCCATGAACTCCATCACTGCGGACAGATCCGACAGCGAGTCCCAAGCCACAGCAATGAACTGCACAATGCACGGGTTGTCGATCGTTGCCATCATCTTGATCTCAGCCAGGAAGGCGTTGATCTGGTCGAGGTCCTTCCGCTTCTCAGGGAGCAGCACTTTGATCGCCACGGGCTGTTCACGATAGAGCCCGCGGTAAACTTCCCCGTAGCCGCCAGAACTCAACAGCTTCGTCGTCGTAAGCTTTTCCATCGGGACGCGCATTGCTGCGGTCACCTCGTCGTCCCACAAACCAGAGCGTCTGGGCTCTTCAGACGTGGAATCTTTGTCGCTGTTTAGCCGCGCAGTGTCAAACTGGCCGAAAGACACCGATGTTGACGACGTCTCGAATCGCTCGGTGCCTCGAGTGTTGAACACCGGGATGTCCCCTGTTGCCCCCAACCGGACGTGGCTGACAGAGCTCATCAGATGCCGCCGAGACCGACGGAAACACCAGGTTCCAAGGAGCACGCAGAGTAGGAGGGCTCCCAGTGCAGCGAGCACGAGGCTGCCAGTGCTGATGCCCGTGTCTGCGGTGACTCCAACACCAGCTTCATCACCTCCTTGACTGCTTGATCCAGTGGAGTTGCCAAGGGAGACGTTAGTTTGACTCTGCTCCTGGCTCAGTTGGGTAGAGCTTGACCCGCTCAAACCTGAAGCAGACAGACTGGCGCTGTTGCTGGTGGTTCTAGAGCTGTCGACTGCATTGACTGAGGAGGAAGAAGTCGATGGCGCTGCTGTCGTCTCGGTTGGGGTCGCGGTGATAAGTGAAGACGCTGAATTGGAGACGCTCGAACTACCAGCGCTGGAATCACTGGTCGAATCCGCCGCCGTCATCGCTGGTGATGAAGAGGCTGGTGATGGAGTGGCTGTCGAGGAAGTAGGAGCGGGTGTGGAGCTTGAAGGTGTGGAAGTGGTCGCCGCAGGCGCAGAAGTGCTAGTGCTGGAGGGCGTGGATGTCGTTGGCGCTGGAGCGAACGTACTGGGACTCGTGGATGGAGATGCAGTCGACGACGTTGTCTTGCTAGACGAAGTGTCTTTTGTGGTGGTGGCGGTTGTTCCGGTCAACGCGCCGTGGTGGTCTCGACTGTGCCGGTTACCGCCCCCACCACAGACCCGATGAGGGATTCCTTCATTTCTCCAACGGTTTGCGAGTACTTACTTGGCACTAGCCGACGGGCTAGTAAGCGAGACTGCGTCTAATGCGATCTAAGCGCACGGGCATCCCTCAACGCATTCCTGCTACGTCACACCGTACGAGTCAAGGGGGATCGCGCTTTGACCCACGCGAAAGTTTGGCGAAATGGCTCCTACTGGTCGCAGTAGCATCATGGAGAGACGAGGCCAGAGCCCATTTTCGAGTCGATGCGCTTGCACATTGTTCAAGCACCAGAGAGATTTAAGCCACCGGAACCCGTACGCCATGACTGGGGCCGTCTATGGCGTAGGATGCTGGTAGCTATCCGAGCCCCGGGGGGGACCGGGTTCCGTACCCCTCATTACACTATGGGGCTTTTTTATGCACGGGGCCTCCAGCTCACCCAACTATCCACCACCACATTGGGTGCGGGTTGGCAGAGTTGTTCAAGCACCAGACCACACGACCTCAGTTTGCCTCGTCTTTAGTGATCACGTGACGAGTCCTCACGTGGCGTCGACGGCAGCGGAGACCGAGAACAAAAATCCGACGATCGTTCGCGATCGAAAGCCTCACGCGGACAGGTCAACGTGCACGGAATGTTGTGGGCGAGGAGGGCCACAAATGCTGGGGGCGTCGAGTTGGTCCGAGACACTCACGCTGCTCTAAGACTTATCTGTCAATTGCGTACTGTGCATCGGTGGATATTCAGACCCGACGAAGCGGTCGAAACTCAATGTTCTGGTGCGACCAACCGCAACCAATTCGATCATTCTGAGCGAGCACTATCCCCAGCAATACAAACCAAACGCACCAAGAGAGTTTTACACAAGCTGCTGGCTCCGGTCTGCTGGAAAATTATCTTCTTAAAACGTGGCACTCTCGTACGAGTTCATAATGAGCTGCACTTTGTACAGCACTTCGCCTGCCGTGGGTCTTGCTTCAGGATCCAGGTCCACACACGCGTGGGCCAGTTCAATCAGTTCTTGAGGCGCGTGAGGGGAAAACTCGATCCTGAGCAGCCCCACGGACACCAACTGAAGCAACGCTGTGTCCGGGATCAAACGCCCCGAGTCCGTCTCCTTCGAGGCCGCGTACGGCAGCAGATGCGAGTCCAATTCCGACAAAACGACGCCAAACGAGAAGATGTCGGCGCTGGGGCCGTACCGTTCGCCCATCATAACCTCAGGGGCCATCCACAGGCACGTCCCGACTCCAGCCGTCATGGTCTGATCGCTGCTCTCCCGAGATACGCCGAAGTCGGTGATCTTCGCCTCGAGACCCGACGTTAGTAAAATGTTCTTGGACTTGAGGTCGCGGTGAAGCACTTGCGGGTCAAGCGAGTGGAGATACGTCAGCGAGTGTGCGACGTGCAGCGCGATGCGAGCCTTGTCGTAGTCGAAGCCGTGTGGACGGTGCTCTTCGTACTCGGCGTGGTTGAGGAACGAGCGGAGGTCGCCTCCGTCCATGTACTCGGCTACGCAGCACAGCTCCGCGAGCGAGTCCCAAGCCACGCCGATCAGCCGCACGATTCGAGGGTGGTCCATCGCCGCCATGAGCTTGATTTCGGCCAGGAACGCGTTGATTTGGCGTAAGGTTTTCCTCTGCTCGGGGAGCAGCGTCTTGATAGCGACGGGCTCTCCTCGATACGAACCGTGGTAGACCATGCCATAGCCTCCGCGGTTCAGCAGATTCCCCCTCGTAATTTTCTCGATCGGAATGCGCATGGCTGTGATGGTCTCGTCCTCCCACATATCTCCTGGTTCCGCTGTGAGGAAGTTCGTTCCTCCAACTTCTCGTTCGTGGTGCTGGCCTCCAGTGAATGGACCTGTCGAGGAAGTGTCGAGACGAGAGTTGACAGTGTCCACCGACATGTTAACCTTCGGGTTCTTGTTGATGTGGCGTTGGAACGGTGGGGACAGCGAGTCGTTCTTCTCCTCGCTATCGCTTCGCTTACGGCGCCAAGCAACAAGCCCCATGATCAGTAACACCGCAGCGACTGATGCAAGGATAATGGCAGCGACCATCCACGCATTCACACCTGTGGGTAAAGTGCAGCAAAGCAAGTACGGTCAGACAGATAAAGCTCCAACCACAGCTGACAGCAACGCGTACCCTGTGAACCAGTCTGTCCTTCGGCGTCTTGACTCGCAGCTAGGCCGTGACTGTTTAGTGAGCCGCCGCTGCCGCTACCCCAGCTACCAATGCTGGTGTCAATGCTGCCGGATAAGGACTCGGTTGTAGTAAGATCTGTGTCTGCAGACGACGAAAGGGACAATGAGTTGTCATTCGTATCGTTCGCTTCAATCGTTGGCACGGGGGTCTCCGGTGCTTCAGTTCCGGTCGATCCGCTGCTGGAGATGGAAGATTCGGGTTCAAGCGTGGGTTCTGGTGTACTCGATGGCGTCGGGGACGGAGTGGGTTCTTCTGTCGTAGGCTCGGGCGTTCTAGTCACGGGTTTCCTCGTGGTTGGTGCTGGCGTCCTGGTTGTGGGTGCTCTAGTCGTGGGGGTGGGCGCTTCAGTCGTGGGTGTTGGCGCTACAGCTACCGGGGAGGGTGCGACTACCGGCACTGGTGCTGGTGCACTGGTAGGCGCTGGAGCGGTGGTCTCTGTGGTGACACCGTTTTCGCCGCCGCCGCCAAGAACTGTGTTCAGAATCGACCCGATAAGGCCCTGGAGCCTTCGCGGCTGCTCCAACGGAGCCGCTCCCGTCTAGAAGCACACACAAAGCGAAACGGTTCAGCATTCAGCTTGCACAGCACAGCACGTCTTTCATCGCGCTGTTCGCGTACCATTTCGAGCGCTGCGATATTAGCTCGTGGGTGTCACTGCTGTGCAATGGGAGACTGAGCTATTGATCCGGACAATAGACCGAGTGCCATAAGGTACAGGTCACATGGTGGTCTTATCCCCTAGCTGCTGGTGTCTGACGCCATGACATTATCAAAAAGTGCCTGCCCCAGATGGCAGCACACCTACGATCGTATCACCCCACAGCCGGCATGGTCATCAAAGGCTAACGCAGTGCATGTATAGATATGATGAGGAAATGACGTGCATTTGACTGCTTCATGCGAATCTATCTGCCTTCGAGTAGCTGAACAATCTGCTGCACCGTAAGACGCCTGGCTGGGTCATGCTGGCAACAGGCTTCAGCGAGGTGTCGGATGAAGTTCGGGCACTCAGCGCTGAAGCTCGGTCGCAGTCGTCCTTCCTTCACTTGTTTCAGGATTTCTGCCTGCTCCATGTGAATCCCGTTGGGCGACAGAGCGTCAAAGTAGGGCGTCTGGCACGTGTCCAGCTCACTGAGCAGCACGCCGAACGAGTAAATGTCGGCGGCGGGGGAGTACGCACCACCGTCGAGCACTTCGGGCGCCATCCAGTAGGCCAGGCGGGATTTCTGCTTGGCTCCGATCGATGGGTTCGTCTCGGTTGAGCCGCAACTCGCCACTTTGGCCTCTAGCTCGTCCGTCAGAAGCACGTTCTCGGCACAGAGCTCGTGATGGATGAAGGCGGGCGTTTGCTTGTGCAGATACGCCAGCGCTCGAGCGATCCCACCCGCGATCTTGGTCTTCTGCGGCGTCCAGGTGCTCAATTCAGCCGCGTTCCGGTCCAAGAACGCCCTCAGAGTCCCCTGTGGGTGGAACTCGACCACCATGGAGAGATCGTTGGCCGAGGTCCAACCAGCCCCGACGAATTGCACCAGGTTCTTGTGACCGGTGTGAGCTCGGTTCTGGATCTCAAAGGCGAGACTCTCCACTGCTGCGATGTTGACGCTCGAGCTGGGAGCGAGTCGTTTGATCAAAACGTGCTGTCCGTCGTAGCTGCCAACGCACGAGTCCGTCTGCAGAGTGGTCATGGGGAGCTGTCGCTCGACTTGGAGCTGGTTGAGTTGAATGCGGCTGCGTTCGACGGTCGGATCCCTTGCCAGTACTTGCAGTGCGTTGTGGGCACCCATGCCAGCGATTCTTTCGACGTGGCTGGGCGCTGTCATCGGCTTCGAGGGCCTAGCTTTGCTGCGGCGAGGTGCAGCAGTAGCAGCAGCAGTAGCAACACCAGCGGCCTCGGAACCAATCGAGCGGCCTTCCGCTTCATTCGGAGTTGGGCCTGGAGCTGGTGGATGGTAGTTCCCCTGAACTTGTGAAGGAGAAGCTCGGATTCCCTGCTCTTGGTTCCGGTAGTCGCTTTCGTAGCACGGCGGCAGCGCGTCTAAAGGAACTGAGCGCCGACTTCCACCGTAGTGTGACTGTCCTCTCTCAGTGCTCGGATTCGACCAAACGTCTTCAGACGCACGCATGGTTGCCCCGGATTGTTGGAAAGGGTCCTCGTAGTCGGAGCTCTGTTGCGTGGACACCTTTGGTGCGTGGTTGTCGAAGTGCCTTCCAGTGGGCGACGTCATCTGATTGAACGCCACCATCGGGGACCCTCCATCGTTCGCGTTGTCGGGCTTCTTTCGTCGCGTGAACACGAATAATCCTACCAGCACAGCGACCAGCAGAAGACCGATGGAGCCACCAACTGCTCCGCCCAGCAACGCGACGTTGGGACCCGCGTTGCCTTCGGCTAGAGCTTTGGACGACGATGAGTCGGCTGTCCGTGAATTTGTGCCGCTGGCAGGCGTCGAATTACTTGGCGTGGATCCTGAACCGCTGGCCCCCGCGGCGTACGATCCCATCCACGAGGTGACCCAGTCCGACGGAGTTGGAACCGCCCTCTTGCTGCTGGGGACGTCGTCCGATCCGTAGCACGGGAAGTTGAGGTAGCCGTAGGTTTCCGTGCTAGGACAGTCGCCATATTTCCGTTCCGAATTGGTATTGACCGTGTGCACCGCGTACACCTTGTAGCTCTCGCCTCCGCCCGTCCAAGAGTGCTTCGACAGCTCAATCTCCGGAATGGTAGTGGATTCTCCTCCGATCGACCACGCAGCCAGATTCAGGTTGGCCATATCGAACTCCTCCACGACGCACTTGGCCCCCGTGAGAAACTGAGTGCCCGTACACAGGTGGTTGTTGTGGGCCTTCGTTCCGTCCGGCTGCGTGCAGTTGTAGGCTGTGCACGTGGTGGCCTCGAACTCGTCCAGTGTGAGCGCGAGCTCCGCCATGGAGCGGCCGTCGAGCGTCCAGATCTGCATGACGTCGTTGGTGGGCGTCAGCGCGAAGGCGCTGTCCCAGAGCACCGCTCGCTGCGCGAAGCCGTCCAGGTCGTCGAACGCCACGTTCACATCGCTGAGCCGAGAGGTGATGGTATCCGGTATCGACGAGAGGCTCAGCTTGTCGAGCGAATCTCCGGCCTTGAAGCGCGAGTAAAGTTGCAGAGCGAGGTCGGACGTGCTGCCGTCAAAGGTGAAGGATTGAGTCGGTACCCACGAGTCCTCGAGCCCTCGTCGCAATTCCATGGTGCAGTTGTACTTGTGCAACTGGTCACAAGTTTTCAACTGATGAAGACGTCGAGTGTAGCTCAGTAGGATGCAACAGCTTCAACGCAACTCTGGCTAGGGAGGTATTCCGTTTCTCTACCGCCTCTGGCGATAGCAACTAGCGTACTGGAGACCTTCAACCGACGACACGTACAGGTGATATGGTACGGTATGGCGTGAAACTATCCTTAGTTGTTCAGATGTCGTGCAGTGGTAAAGATGGCTTAACTGGCGTCCTCAGATGGTGCCGCATGTGTCTAAGTTGAGCTACTCGGACGCTGAAGGACCCTTATGCCTCCAGCAGACGTAGAAGTTGGTCGGCAGTTGGTCTCCGATTCGCATCGTGTTGGTAGCAGCCGACGCCGATCACGCGGATGCGGCGAGGACAGTTCGCGCTGAAGCTCGGACGCAGCGTGCCCTGCATGACCTCGTTCAGCACTTGGATCGGCTTAAGTTTCGACCCGGCGGGAGACACGGCGTCGTGAAACGGGCCCCTCGCCGTGTCGAGCTCCGTTAGCAACACGCCGAAGGCGAACACGTCCGCCTTGGCAGTGTACGGTCTGCCGCGCAAAACCTCCGGCGCTGACCAGAACGGAGACGGCCCCGCGACGTGACAGCGGTGACTTTGCTCGTCCAGACACGACGAGTCGAAGCCCGTGAGTTTCGCGCCCATAGTCTCGGTTAGCAGCACGTTGCTCGCTCGTAGATCGCGGTGCGCGACGGGGGTCGGCTGGCTGTGAAGGTACGTCAAGGCGCGCGCGATACTGACGGCCAGGCGATACTTGCCACGCTCCCACGTCAAGTACTCCCCGTAGTGCGTCAAATACGAGAGCAGATCCCCTAGCGGGTAATGCTCCATGATCAGCATTACGTCGGCCAAGCTGTTCCACGCCACACCGACCAGTGTGACGATGTTCGGGTGCGAAAGCGTCACGCGCAGCTGGAGCTGGTAGACGAACTCCTGCACGTGGAACACGTGCGATCGCTTGGACTTGAGCAGGCGCTTGACCACGACTTGCTGGCTCCGGTACTCGCCAAGCCGGACCTCCCTTGAGCGGCTTGTCGCCAGCCTCGAGCGAAGCTTGATGTCCTTGTACGGTATCCGCATCCGAGCCACGCGCCGGTCTTCCTGCAGGATCCTCCAGACGTAGTTGGGCCCCGAGTCGGATCCGAGCTCGTACGAGTCTCGGCGTGGAGTTCGATAGGTGTGTGCCGTGTCTTCGCCACTCGGTTCGTACGCGGTTTGGATTGTCGTGGGGGTCACGAGCTCGGTCATGTCGTTAGACCGGTGGAGCTGAGAGAACGAGACGGCCACTGCTCGACGGTCTTCGTAGGTCCGTCCAGACTTCTCCCACTGCCGATGCATCCAGCAGCAACACGCTCCGCCGAGCAGAAGCAGAACGGCTGTACCGATGATCGGCACGAGGAGTCCCATGTTGAAGCTGTTGGTGTCGCTGGACGAGGACGACCCAGTGAACGAGACAGAGCTTGACATTGTGCGGTTGGGGGCGAAAATGAAAGTGGTGCTAGTATCGAGCTCTTGCTGCGGTTCAAGAGTCGACGAGGTCGATGGAATCCACCGGTAAACACTGTCACCCACCAAGGCTAATTTTCGTTGGTCTCACTTGCCGAGTGCGGTCCACAGGTTTTTGGGAGGGTCACACTGATACAAGTGCTTCGTCGCAAGAGATAGCAATTAAAGACTCACGCAAAAAGTAAACTTGAACCAACCCCACTCGTTGCTTCCGAACATGTTTTCTGTTTTTTTTTTGGGGGGGGGGGTAAATACTTTTTCAGAGAAAAAAATTGTTCGTAAAATCAGACTCACTACTACTTACTGCAGAAAGAACCAACGGGATGGAGACGCGTGAAGCTGCCAGGTCTGACCCCAAGTGGGTCGATTGCATGACGTTGGCGTTCCCGCGGGAGTTGCCCATGCAGTACGAGTTCGAGGAGCCGAGGTTCTACGTGCGCGCGTGCTACCCCCAGTTCTCTGAAATTTATTTCAGAGTTAAGGAGCGATTGG
>JAIKVJ010006327.1:0-20293 GCA_024679225.1 Phytophthora pisi
ACACGGGCAAGTTCACGGGCCGCTCGCCCAAGGACAAGTTCATCGTGAAGCAGGCGCCGTCGCAGGACAACGTGTGGTGGGGCTCGATCAACCAGCCCACGACGCCCGAGGTGTTCGACGCGCTGTACGCCAAGGCCGCCAAGCACTTCAGCGGCGTGGACCGCATGTACGTGTTCGACGGCCACTGCGGCGTGAACGAGAAGTCCCGCCTCAACGTGCGCATCATCACGGAGCTGGCGTGGCAGCACCACTTCGTGACCAACATGTTCATCCGCCCCGAGTTCTCGAGCGTGGCCGAGAACTTCAACGCCGACTTCACGGTCATCAACGCGTGCAACATCGTGGACGAGGACTGGGAGGCGCACGGCCTGCACTCGGAGGTGTTCGTGATCTTCAACATCGAGAAGCACATGGCCGTCATCGGCGGCACGTTCTACGGCGGCGAGATGAAGAAGGGCATCTTCAGCATGATGAACTACTACCTGCCGCTGAACGGCGTGATGGCCATGCACGCGTCGGCCAACATCGGCAAGGCGGGCGACACGGCCATCTTCTTCGGGCTGTCGGGCACGGGCAAGACGACGCTGTCGGCCGACCCCAAGCGCGAGCTGATCGGCGACGACGAGCACGGCTGGGACGACGAGGGCGTGTTCAACTTCGAGGGCGGCTGCTACGCCAAGACCATCGACCTGAGCAAGGAGAACGAGCCGGACATTTTCAACGCCATCTGCCCGAACGCCATGCTGGAGAACGTCTGGATCGACGCCAACAACGAGCCCGACTACTTCAACTCGAGCAAGACGGAGAACGGCCGCGTGTCGTACCCGATCTACCACATCCCGCACCACCAGCCCAACTCGCGCGGCAACCACCCGAACGCCGTGATCTTCCTGACGTGCGACGCGTACGGCGTGCTGCCTCCGGTGTCGAAGCTGTCTGCGGGCCAGGCGCAGTACCACTTCCTGTCGGGCTACACGGCCAAGGTGGCGGGCACGGAGCGCGGCATCACGGAGCCGCAGGCGACGTTCTCGACGTGCTTCGGCGCGGCGTTCATGACGCTGCACCCGACCAAGTACGCGGACCTTTTGAAGAAGAAGCTGCAGGAGCACAACACGCACGTGTACCTGATCAACACGGGCTGGACGGGCGGCGTGTACGGCGTGGGCAAGCGCATGAAGCTGCCGTTCACGCGCAAGTGCGTGGACGCGGTGCTGGACGGCAGCATCAACGACGCGACGTTCGTCAAGGACCCGCTGTTCGGCTTCGAGATCCCGACGGCCGTGGCGGGCGTGCCGTCCGAGATCCTGAACCCCAAGGACTCGTGGACGGACAAGGCGGCGTTCGACGAGACGGCGCTCAAGCTGGCCAAGTCGTTCAAGGAGAACTTCAAGCAGTTCATCCTGCCGGGCAACGACCTGTCGGTCTACGGACCGAACGTGTAAGCGTGCGCAGTAGTTTATTGTACTCTTCATCCAACTCGAATCAATATAAAAAAGCAGTTCGTACACAACTTAGCTTCACTTGTCAGGAGGCGATAAGCACCAGTGCCCCTTTGTAATGGCGCAACGCTGTAGCGATCACCAGACTTCATCATCAGATTTGCTTTTGGAGGATGGATACTCCGCAAGTTGAAGTGAATGCGTACTCATGCAGCGATAGGCTGGATGAATTTTAGCGGACCAGGGCTATCGAGAAAGAACCACCTACAATCTCTACAACTTGTACTGCTCAGTGGAGAAAAAGCGATCAAGCGCCATGAAGACCGCAAAGGACCAGAAGAAAACCCACCAAGACGCACTTGATCGACTCGTCCGTGACTTGAAAGCAAAGCCAACGTTGTGCCCTGTCAAAGACTACCCTGGAGCGACGCTCGCGCAGCTGAACAAGCACTTGGCGGAGCACGGATCGATCGTGAACCCCGTTTTTGGAGAACAGCCAGCGTTCTTTATCGACGAAGGACACCTCACTCCCTACCGAATGGTTGTGTATAACAATGAGGTGGTCGCCGCGAAGATAGCACAACTCCTTGGCCAGTGGGCCAAGTGGTCTGGCGGGGGAGGCACAGTGACAACCTCGAAAGGAGCGTTCGTTCTGGAGCAGCGCCCAAGAAAGCCCGCAGTGAGAATGCCTGACGTGGCATATACACCGCGAGATGATGACAGGGGGTTGGATCGAACACATATGTGGACGTACCGTGGAGACTTGTATGTCCCGACCTTCGTCGTTGAAATTGACCAACTCTCCGGTCTTGGATCTCAACGCAGCGCTCTTAATCGCAAGATGCGCAACGAGTACTTCCGCCATGGCGTTCAGTTGGGCTGGTTGATTGACCCGCGCCCCGGTCACTACAAGATGTATGAGTACTATTTAAATGAACACGGACAAGTGCAATGCTCGGACGAAACTGCGTGGAGGGACCTCGATGGCCGCGACGTTCTTCTCTCGCCAGCACCGACTTGGAGATGGTTCTTGACCAGGATTCTGGATCGTCGTCGGAAGAAGAGGTTGACTTTGCTTGCCCAGAGCGAGGATGCGGGGAACGCTTGAGATCGCGCGGAGCGTGGACTGCGCACGCGGAGTGGCACCGTGCTGAATGTGCTCGGCGGAAGCATTTGGCGAAGCGTGCGAGCAACTAGGTCCATCGTCGAAGTCCCAGTACTTTGGTCCGCGCTGAGAATGCGCAAGTTAATACTCCAGTGAAGTTGATCGATAATGCTTCGTGCGTTTGCTTTGAGGCAACGTGAGTGCCATCGGAGCCCAACTAATGTTGGTGTCGTGTTTTGGCATTTGTGATTGAGTACAGGAGCTCCACTTTAACAACTGTTGCTCGTTCACAAAGTTAGCCTAGAGCATATCCTCCTATCTTGCTACCGAGATGTCCATTTAACCTGCATACGATCGCAAAACGGCGACAGGTTGAGGCTCTGGCTACCGACAGTGGCCAACATATCACTAACAACGGGGTTTCCAGCATTGACTTGGTGCAACAAGTCGAGGATATCCTCGCAGAGTGCAAGAAGCTGCTCCTTTTCCTTTGGGGACGGCGTAAAATCGGCCCCCTCTTCAAAAATCTCACAGAAGGCCACGGCACGTAGCACACCAACGAGAATCTGCTCGGTATGAGGTGCAATGCGGGGCCACGCAGCGAGGATGGTAGCTTGTAATGTTTCAAGAGTCTCCTCCAACATTGCGACGTTGACGCTCTCAACGCCCGCGATTAGCACCTTCTGCAGCGGCTGGAGGTAGCGGATCACATTGAGGCTATGCGGCGCACCCTGGCGAATGACAAGAGCCCGCAGGTGCCGAACGAAGACCAGTCGCACCGCGACATCGCTGCACAGACTGGTGTCGCGGAGCATCCGCGGCGTAAAGCGGTCGTAGTGCTTGAGCTCGCCCGGAGGAGACACCTTGTCCAGCGATTCCACGAGGCAGTCGAGAAGCACATCAAGCGTCGCCGGCTTTCGAGAGACCATCGCCGTGTGCAGCACCTCCAGCAGGACGTCCGAGTACCAGCGCAGCTCCGTGGGCGTGACGTTCCTCACAATGTGGCGCAGCAGTCGCGCCCCGACGAGCTGCGTGGCATCAGTCAGGTCGTCCACCAGTGGGAACGTGAGCGCCAGCAAGCGGCCCAGCAGATCTCCGCCCAAGTGAGGGAACGGCACTTGCTGCACCACATGCAGCATGACCCTCTTGTTGACCGACGCAGCAGCCACCCACTCGTCCTTGCTCACGTCCTGCGAGCACAGCGCCACGATCTGCGCGACGTATTCCGCCAGCACCTGCGTCCGCCCGTCCACCTGCAGCAGCTCCACACAGCCGTCCAGGGTCTCGCCAGCCAATTCAACGCTCTGCATCAGGTCCGCGCCCGGCAGCTCCGCCGCCTCAACGAAGCTGCAGGTCGTCGCCACGAACGGCAGCCAGCGTCGCAGCTCCTTGGCCTCGTACACTGCATCGGCCAGCTCTCGGGCCTTGAGACGGCCCACAACCGCCCGCAGCACGCGCAGAATCGGCCGCAACTTGTCGTCCAGAGCCACCAGCGCCGCCACGTTCTGCGTGTCCGCTGCGACCGCCGCCACGCACTTGATGGCCAGGCGACTGAGCGCTTTGACGGCGCGGAGGACGTCTGGGAGCAGACGCTGCAGCTCCGACGCCGCTGCAACCGGCAGCTCCACCGCTAGCTGCTCCACGAGGCGGAGATGCGTTGGCTGCGTAGACGCATCGGCGCTGAAGGCGATCAGCTGCTCGCGTAGCGCGGCGTCGTCCAGAGCCGTCAATGCGGCGTCCATGCTGATCACTTTTGGGTCAAGTAAAATTGTTCCTGTGTGGTCCACATATAAGCGCACATCAAGTCAATAGATCGCTGCGAGTGAGGAGAGGCATGATGAACAGGGTTCTGGAAAAACCGGGTTTTTAACAGAAATCGGATGGGTGAGAGCACCCTCGGGGTGTTTGGGTTTTGTTTTTTTTGTTACCTAGCCCCTGTGGACCGTTTATCACACATAAAACCTGTGACATACTATATATTACCTCTACCAACATGTATTATTGTGTAACTTGATTGAAATATGTCGTTAATATGCGTCAAGATGCGAAAAAAACATAACCCACAATTTTTCGTTTTGGGGTGGTTGGTTGTACTTTTTGGGGTAACCCATTTTCGAAAAACCCAACTAGGAACCCTGATGATGAAGCTGGACGTCGACGAGCTGAGCAGCCTGAAGGCCCGTGGCCTTGCGCCTGTGCGGTCGCTCGTGCCAGTCTGCAGCTCTCAATTGACGCGCCGTTCTCGTGCTCCTACGTGCCAGGTGAAGGATCTGCAGCGAGAGCTCAAGAAGCGCGGCCTGGACACGGGCGGCCTCAAGGCGGCGCTAGTGGGGCGGCTACAGGAGCATCTGCAGCAGGTTGGAGCAGTCAATTCGTGGAGGGATTGGTGCTGGTTGATAGTTTAACGATGCCGTCTTGTGACAGGAGGAAGCTGGGCCCGCTGAGGCTCGAGACGCAGAGCAAGAAGACGAGAAGGGAAGAGAGGAGGACGATAAACGGGAGGAGCAGCAGGAAGAGCCCCAGAGTGAGACTTCTGAGAAGGAAAAAGTCCCGAAAGAAGGAGGAGCAGAGGAGGCGGAGGAACCGGCAGAGGCTAATGGTGCAGAGGATGGAGAGAAATCAGAGTCAGCGTCGGGCGTGAAGCGCGGCGCAGATGCAGTGGAAAGGGACGAGAAGGACGCGCCGGGAGCAAAGAAGGCTAAGGTCTCGGAGGATAAAGAAGGAGACAGCCCGCAGCCAGAGGAGGATGATAGCGCCAAGCCAGCGTCGTCTGCTGATGCGGATGCTGATGCGGACGCTGATGATGCAATGAGCGGTGAGAAGGCAGCGGATGAAGCTACGGAGACGACGTACGGTGAACTTTCATGTACATGCTGAGGCGAAGTGGGTTGGTGACTGATGGTTGTGATAAATTGTTGCGCGAGTGCATCAGCAGCGAGGAAGAACGGAGATTAACACTGCGAATTGACAATTTCGTTCGGCCATTTACGCTGAATGCCGTCAAGGTACGTCGCCCATACTTGCTGAGAGGTGCACAAGCTGAAGAAGTCTTACTGACGGCGCTGGTTGTAGGCTCTGGTGCAAGAACTTGGCAGCTTTGTGGAGGACGGGTTCTGGATGGACGCTATCAAGACACACTGCTACGTGACATATCCGAGTTCCGATATCGTGAGTCTTTTCGTATCATTGACTGTATCACGTCACTGGTTTTACTGACTTGAATACTCTTGCGGCGTGGTGCAGGCCGAGAAGACAAAAGCTGCCTTGAACGGCAAGGTATGGCCCCCGGAAAACGGACGATCGCTCAAAGTAGAGTTCGTAGATCACACAGCGATGGAGGTATGTGCGTGGGTAAATGATGTATCCTTTCAACAGGTTAAAAAGCTAACACGCATGCCATGACAGGTGTCGAAGTTTGGTGAGGCAAACTTACCAAGCCGACCCAAGAGCAAGGGAAATACCACTACACAACCTGCTCAACGGCAGAGTAAGCAGCCAAGAGGTATTTGTTGATTTGGATCCGAAAGACTAACTCGTTTTGTGCTTGTGAAGAGGTAACGATCGACGAGTTTTTCCAGAAGACGGAGACAAAACCTGTGCTGTACTACTTGCCGCTCACGGACGAGCAAGTGAAGGAGCGGAAGGAGTGCCAGAGCCAGCAGCCGGAGGGTCCACCTCGCAAGCGCCGCCATCGCGGCGGTCGCAAACGCAACAGACGCGGTCGCTTCCAGCGACGTTAGTACCAAACACTCCCAAGCAGACTCAGCCACGAGGACGGCAAGATATTCAACTTGACGACCAAAGAAATTGTGCTGCCATTAAACCACTCATGTTTTCTGCCGGGGTCATCCGTCGCAGGCCTTGTTCTTATCGTCCGCTATGTGATACTTACTGCTATTGATGACGATATCTGCGTAGCCTTCTCATAGCTCGAACGGGATATCCTCGTTGGAATATAGTACATCGTGCTCCAGTCCGATCTTCGTGTCGTACAGGAGCGACACGCAGCTGGTCGCGTACGCCTTGTCCGTGTTAAGGCGATCCAATATGCGCAACAGCGAGCGCACTGCCGACAGCAGCTCTTCTTTCTTGATGGGGTTCACGTCATGGGCGTCACCAGTTCCCCCTGCTCGCCCGTCTTCAGTCATGTCTCCTCCAACCGCGCTCGAACCAGCAACCGCATCGCTCTCGCGCTCAATGGCAGCGACCATGCGATGGAGATTGTGCAGCAGCCAGTCGTAGAGAAACCCGCGCGGCTTGGCCTTCAGTGCCTCCAGGATCATCGCGTCGTCCTCCTCCGTCGCGATGTGAATCAGGTGCACCAGCGTGAACGACAGCTGCGTCTCCAATTGCTCCTTGTAGCGAAACTCGGTCACGTCCTTCAGGTCTGACGCCGTCTCCAGTGCATCCACCGTGGCTCGAAGCGCCGACTGGAAGAACGAGCCAAACGCGCTGCGCGTTTGAGAGACTCGAAGCGCGGTGGCAGCACTGATGCGCACCTTGAAGTTCTCTTGCTGCGCGACCGCAGTCAGCAGAGCTTGGAAGACGGATGGAGCCCACGCCACCGATGCCAGTGGCAAGCTGGGGCATAACAGGACCTTGGCGATGGCGTGGCATGCATTCCAGCGGACCTTGGGCGACCCCGCGTTGATCTTCCCAGCGAGCACAACCATGGCCTGCCCCAGCAGATCATCCAGCCATGCACGATCCTTCTGCGTGCTAACAGTGCGCCGGAAAGGTGGGAAGCTGATCCAGCGGCATACAAGCCCCAACGTACGAGCCACGCTTGATGCCACCTTATCATTGTCGTTGATGTACACGAGCATCTTCTCGATCACCAGTCGTAACTGGTACGCTGGCAGAAGCTCGTACAGCACCTGTGGGGGTAGCGGTGGGTACGGCATCGACGTCTCCGGCTTGGTAACGAACGAAGACGGCGGCGCGGGTGGAGGCAGTGGAGGTGCATCGCTCTCAGCAATTGACTCGGGGCCCGGAGTCGTGCAAACATTGCCTAGCGCCCACGCAGCTCGGACGCGGACGTTTAGGGTCGAGTCGCTGAGCGCGTCCAACGCTAAACCCACGACACTACTAGCAAAGGCGCGAGTCTTGAACGTCGGCGCCAAACACAACGACCCAAGCAATCGGAACCCCGCCGCGCGCACGACAGGCGAGCTGTCTTTCGGCGTTTGCAAGAAGATGCGCGTGTATGAATCCAAACACGAAACGTTAGAGCCAACTCCGTTCCCGCCACTCTTTGCTGCCAGCACTGGAAGGCGCCGAGGCTGCTTTCTTTCACCAAGCCAGGCCCAATCTTGAGCAGACAAAAGCGTGAAGCACGCACAAACACTCGCGCGTACGTGGTGGGAGGTGTCATAGAACGCTCGCACCAAATGCGTTGCCATGAACTCCAAACAGTCCACGCGACAAGCGTTCTGAGCACTTTGGGCACCGGCCACAGCGCTTTCAGCACCGCCATTCTCCCCCTTGATGTAGTTTTCCAAGATCTTTACCGCCTGCAAACGAACACCCGAGTCCAGATCCTGGAAAGCTGCCAGCATGAATTCCGCCAGCTTCTTCCAATTAGCACTCAACGCCGGCGAGTAATTCTTGGCAATCTTCGATAGCAGCGACATGGCCTCCAAGCGCAGCAGGGTGCGCGATGAATCGTCCGGACGGGAGGCCATCAGCAAGAGTTCCTCCACAAACGACCGACGTCGCAGCAGCCACGTTCCACAAGCGATCATGATATGAGCTACCTCAATCACGCGGTCAGTATCGCTCGTGTGCACCATCCAGTCCAGTATGGCAGGTAGAGTTTCTTGGACGTTAAGCAGTGCTGACATGCACGACAAGCTTGCCATCCGCACACCATGATCTAGAATAATGAATCGAGCAACAATTAGGCCACGATATCATAGCACATCTTCTACAAGCCTGACACCTACCAGTTGACGCGGCCGCAACATACAGACTCGCTGCGAGTGCCTTCAGAATATCCCCCAAGGTTGGCGTCAGCTCGATCTGGTCAAGAATCGCAACCACGCTTCCATACGGGAAATGTTGAATCACCGATGCCGTGCTCTGCAATACATCATTAGCGCCATTTAGCAACCGCAACCCCCACCATCGTAACCTTTCTCAGCTACGCACCTTCAATATCTGCGCGAGAGGTGCTGACTCTTTCTCGTGCTGAATGCAGAACACCAGGGTGACGTGGACTTGGTAGAGCATCAACGAGATTCGCTTGGGCATCGACGCAAATGACATCGAAGACGTGCTTGCCGATATGGTCGTGGCTCCACTGACCCCAGACGGGCGGCGGAAGTAGAGCTTGAGCGGGATCTTCTCCCAGAATGCATCCAAGAACTTGGCTGCCGTCATGCGGGATTTCTCACTGGGGTCAGCAATAAGCAGAGTGAGCACTGAGGGAGCATTGTTGAACAGTGTCATGTACGGAGTCGTCTGCTCCGGTAGGTACAGCCCCATCGACGACGTAATTGCTTTGGGAAAATGCTGTGCGATCGTCTCCAGCGTGTACAGCACAGTGATACGCAGTCGCGCCAGCAAACCGCTACATAATAGACACGAACAACGCACCAGTTAGCAACAGGTAGCCACCTTAACTAGCTAAAGCATCAGTACTTACTCTCCGACTTCTCGTCCCCCTCCACAGTCAGAACCGCATACGGACGAGTCGGAGTCAGACGGGTGCAGTTCTTCCTGGCATGAGAAGACCAGGTCGTCATGCTCGTTCTTGAGCACCAGACCGTACCCCACAACTTGCCGCATCGAGGTCAGCAGACTGGGCAGCGTCGCGGCGATCCGGTCGTTCAAGCGGTCGAAGTTCGAGTTGATGATCGTGAACACACACTTCATGCTGCACGTGCAGGCCTTGACGAGGATGCGGTCGTTCTGGCCCTTGGTCAGGCTCTGCGCTTGCTGCCGAAAGTTCTCCACCACCATCCGCAGTAACGACGAAAAGTAGTGGTACACCTCGGGCGTCTTGCCCGCCTGCGTGCAGATGTTCGACACGCAGCTCGTGGCAGCGTAGCGCGCTTCAATGTCCACGCCCGCCGGGTCCAGGTGCTTGAGCAGCACGGCGAACAGCAGCTCGAACTCGCCGCTGGCGCGGTCCGCGTTGTCGTGCAGCACCTGGCCCAGCGCGCGGATCGAGCTGGCCGTGTACCAGCTCGGACACGACTTGATGAAGTTGAGGAAGAACGTCACGACCACGCTCAGCTGCGCGCTCGAGAACAGCACGCGCTCCTTGCTGCAGCACTTCTGCACGAAGCGCGTGTACTCGGAGCACAGCAGCCCGGAGCTCCGCGGCAGGATCTGCGCCAGCGCCGTCACCAGCGCCGCAATCTCCTACAAACAACAATAAATATCAGCACCTTCCTCCTCTTGTATTGCATCAACCTCCTCCATTCTCTGCACGTACATCTCCTCGGATCCGTGGGTTGGGCAGCGCGACGGTCAGCAGCTGGCGCAGCATCTCCTCCAGCTCCACGAGCGTGAGCTGCAGCACGGCCACGTCCGCCTCCAGCCGCTCGGCGATGCCGCTCCAGAGCTTGCGGTCGCGCCGCTGCGCGCTCAAGTTCCACCCGGCGGACGGCGACGTGCCCAAGCTGCCGGAGCTCATGGCCGCGCACGGGACGGCCGGACTCATGCAACGCAACGCGTAATGTGATGGACTTCACCTGCTACTGCGCGCTTCGCCTTGTGACAGACAGGAACCGACTGGGACTGCGGGACTTCGACGCTTTGTTCTTGCCGCCCAACGGCCGCGTTGAAGTGCGCGTTTCGCGGGGCTTTACGCTTCCCCCAACGGCGTCTTCTGCGTCGTGTCCCGCGCCCGCGACGAGGCCTCGGAGCGCGAGAGTTAGCTGGCGACCGAGAGACTGGCGCCGCCGCTTCTCATGGCGAGCAGCTACGCGAAAAGCTACGCGGATGCTGGGTTGTGATTGGCTAGCCTACGGTCCGGCATATGCCACGGCACAGTGTCACTTTGCGCGCCGAATCGGAAAATGACGCCGGGCGAGGTGAACGCCGAGGTTCATGACGCTCGGGTGGGCGGTGGAGAGCGCGCGCGGAGGGGCAACTTGCACGGCAAAGACCACCTGCGTCTGCTGCCTCCGTCTGCCAATTGGTACTGCTCAAAGGTCAGTGGTTGACGAGTTATGGCGCTCGGAGTGTAATTAGTCACTAGTTTGCTGGAATATTTTACTTCTTGTTATATTTGCCGCAGATCTGTGACTGGGGCCGCAGTGACGCGTTCGGGCTGCTATTCGCCTTCGGGGCCAAGAACAGCGTCTTCATCTACCAGGTGCGGTATAGTTTTGCAGTGGCAGTGAAGTGATACATCATTGTCATGGTTTAAATGCTGTGCCAATGCCTAATTAGGTGACAAATGGAGGTGAAGGACAAGCTTCGAGTGGAGATGATGCAGTGAAGGTCTCGTTCTTCGCGCAGTTGTTGCGTGGCAAGCGCGACCGACGCGTGACTGCAGTGCAGTTCCTGACGGACACGACGGGCGAGCTGCAGCTGGTGTGCGGCGGCGAGGAAGGAAGCGTGCAGATCTGGTGCGGCGGTGGATGAGTGACGATAAGGAAACTTAACTTAGCGGTGAGATGCTAATTGGTGGCTGGGTGGTTTGGTGAATGGACGATAGGGATGTGGCGACGCTGACGATGATCGAGCAGCACCGAAAGCACAAGGCGGAGGTGATGGCGATCGTCGTGTCTGACACGCTTGACGCGAATTTTGTGGTGGCGGGAGATCGACAAGGACGCATCAGCGCGTGGGAACGGGACGCGTACGTGCATGAGTGAATAATGATCGCACCGTTGAGTTGGGTGGTCGAGCTAACCGTGTTTCTCATGACGATTGGTGATTGCAGAGGGAAGGTGTCAATGTTCATGCCGGTATCAGGCGACGGTATCCACTCGATGGCTATTTCACCGCATGATAAAGCACTCGTAGCGGTAGGTTATCGTAGTGGAGTGCTTTGTCTCGTGGATGCTGCGAAAGGAATTGTACGTCACCGTCTAGCTGGGCACGACCAGGAAGTTCAGTGCGTTGCTTGGAAGGCGACGTTAAAAGTCAACAACCCCGTGGAAGGAGATGACGTCGGTGAACCTGATAAGGCTGGCCGAGATGTATGGCTTGCATCGTCGTCTCGGGATAAAACTATCAAGGTGTGGAAGCTTGCATCGACTTCAGCTGAAGAACCCGCCTTGGATCAAGTGCTGCGACTTCCAACAGGAAAGCAGGGGATGTCGTTTACCCAGACAAAACAATTATGGCTATCTGTGGCGTGGAGCGTTAACGATAACGCTTTAGCGAGGCATTGCCTTTGGTCGGGATCATTCGACGGCAGTCTGCTGCGCTGGGAATGGAGTGCAGACAAGTCGGAAGTCCAGGGGAAGAAAGGGAAGAAGCGCACTCCGTGCAAGCCTGTAGCCGTCAAAGGTGGCCATAACCGAATGCTTTTCAGCATCGTGATGGTGCCCCCGCGAAGTAATGCTCTGCCTCAAGACGATGCAGTGTCGATGCTGACTGTATCGCTGGATCGAGAGCTGCGCCTTTGGCAGGAGAACCCGCCCTCAAAATCATCGCCTGGTGCGACTTATGTCGAGAAGCTGACTGGGTTAGGAGGACACGCTTACAGCGTTTCGCATAACGTAGCAACTGGACTCGTTGCCGCCGGAGTTGGAGATCAGACGATTCGGCTGTGGAATTTAGGTACCGATGGTGCATCTACAACGAGTGACTACCAGTGCGAACTGCTTTGGAAGGGTTTGCAGAGCAAGGTTACGTGCGTTTTGTGGCATCCCTTCCAGCATTCATTGCTGGCGTACGGCATGGAAGACGGACGCATTGGAGTTTACGACACTCAAACCAACAAGTACAGCCATTTCCGTACCAGTCACGATCACGAGGTCGAGCAACTCCAATGGATTGTACAGCAGCCGAAGGCCAGTGAGAGTGCTGATGATGGAGATAGCTCGTTTCTCGAAAGCATGAAGCAACTGGAAGCTGCACAAGCGCAAGGTCAGAGTCTGGAGGAGGCTTTAACTTCACAGGAAAAGCAGACAAGTAAGGGCCGCGATGGGGACGAGGTGAGGGTTTTCTTGTGGAGCCGCGACGCTGGTGGTCATTTGTTGGAATCAAATGCAGATGCGATCGACCAGAAATCTCTTGAGGTAGTCTCTGGTTGTGTCGCGTTTGAATGGGACGAGCACTGTGAGCTTCTCGCCATCGGGCGCTCTAACGGCGTCGTGGAAGTATTGAAATGGGAGGGATGTTTTGACACTAGCAGTGCGATTCATCGCTTTCACGAGCATTTGGAGGGGGTAACGTGCTTGGCGTGGGGTAGTGGAGGACATGCTGGTTTGCTGGCATCCGGCGGTGAAGATGGTAAAATCTTTGTCTACGGTTGTGGAGATGAAACGAACGCACTAGATGACTTGGGCACATCAGCTGAGCCGGGTCTAGGAAACCAAATTCTCGGCAGTATTGCAGCCCACTCGAACAAAATCATGGGTTTAAGGTGGTGCCCCGACGTAGCCCAAGGCCGCCTGGCCTCTTGTTCTTCTGATGGAACTGTTCAAGTTTGGGAAACAGCATCTTTCTGGAGGGAAGCACACTTCAGCCACCACGTTGGTCGCGTTTTATCACTGGAGTGGGTCTCGCCGTTCGTTCTTGTTACTGGAGGTGAGGACCAAACACTGCGCCTCTGGGACTGCAGGGAGCAGCCCAAAGATCCTCTGTCGAAGCAAAAGAAGCGTAGCAAGGTGAAACAGCCCCAAGAAGTTAAAACAAGTGCAACGTCGCCTACAGAACGCAACGGAGCATCGCAGCCGCAACGAGAGTCGGATGCCGTACTTGAACTGCCATCAGTTGGTAGTAGTGGTGCTAAAACACCAGCCAAAGCCAAGAAAAAGAGGATGACGATCTTCCACTCTGAGACGAAGCTTGCACCAGCTGAAGTTGCCTTTGCGATACACGGCTATGGTGAGGAAGCAAATGGTACGGAGGCAGCTGGTGCGAAAGCTAACCCAGCAGTGGCCACCATTCTCACGAATGCTACCCGGGCGCAAGTTCAGGAATTCTTTGCTACCGAAGTGAAGCGCTTTCGAGATGACCGTGAATGGGAGAACCTCGCCAACACGCTACTGCTGCAGGGAAACATTGCGGAGGCCCTGCGCGTTGTTGCAAAGGAAGGAGCTCTTTCACCCACCTACCTTTCGTATGCTCCAATGGCTGGGATGGACGTGTGGCGAGAGATGACGAACTTGTATGCCCACCAGCTCGATGCGCAAGGAGACAAGAAAGCTGCAGGTTTGTTTATCTTCCTTCGACTATTTAACTATCTCGTTGTGACTGACAAATCGCTGTTTTATTTGGTTCTTTTGCTTTAGCGTTGCATTTCCTCAGCATCGCGAAGGTTCGATCTGCCGTCGCGTGCTTGGTGAGTGGGGATGCCTACCAGGAAGCTATAGCGCTCGTTCGATCTAGGTTGGGGCCCCACGATCCTCTCCTATACGGCACCTTGTGGAAATACTCGCAGTTCCTCTCGAAGCGCGGTCGGCATGGAGAGGCCGCCTTGGCGCTGTTGAACATTGGCTCCGTGAAGGCCACGACGCGGGCGGTTCACATGCTTGTGAACACAGGCGAGATGGTCTCCATTAAAGCTGCCCTCGACGTTCTGCTAGCGGCAGCGAAGTCTCCGGCGAAGATCAGACATCAAGGAGAGGACTCTGAAAAAGAAGGTGAGGAGCTTTCGTTTCCCGCGAGCTTTTTCATCTCAATTGCGGGTAAAGCTCTCGCAAAATCCCGCTTTGACATTGCTGAAACAGCGGCGAGTTTGCTTCAATCGCCGCTGGTAGGGGCCTCGTTCTCCCCGGTGCACCGCTTAACATGCTGTCTTCTCGGAATCGTCAAGACACTTGATGAGCACCGGCAATTCCATTGCAAACTTGAGAATGATGGCACCCAGGTCGGAAAGTTGCTGGGCTCCGATCCTCCGTCAAGTGTTTGCGAGCTTTTCGAGTTCTTGACTAGTCGACATCAACGCGAAAAGGACGACGCCGCCGCGCTCCTCTATTCTCGCATGGTTGCTGCGTTTGTAGCAAGCCAAAACGATAGGAAGCTGGACGAATTGTGGATTTCAAGTCGTGCTGATCATTTCTACTCGCAAATACTGAGCGTATGTCAAGGAAGTGGTTACTGGTTTGATGCTGAGGGGGAAACTCGCGTACAAGAAGCGCAGGACTTGCTAGTGGAAACCAACTGCTTCAATGATATCGAGAAGGCTGTTGCAGCTGCTAGTGAACGACCTGGAAGCGCAACTAGTGTGTTGTTGCAAGTCTCCCTGAGGTTGCTGCGCTTCACGATTGATGTGATGAGCGGGAGTTTTATTGGCGGTCTCGAGCATATGCGAGAGGCATTCTTGCTTTTGGCGCTGTGCGAGGATTCCAGTGCTGTTGCCGACACGAACTCAACCTCCGAGGGAGCATCAGACCCAAGAGCTGGTGGCTTACGCCTCGAAGTGATGACACTGCTGTATCCGTGCGGTTTCGCGTCTCCGAAATCGCTCCCTCAATGCGGCGAGCTCGCAGACGAGCAGGGGGACACACTCGTGCTATGGAGCTCGAGTTTGCTCTCTCAGTGCCGAGTGGTTCTGTCAACGTCCACAACGACTGCCAAGACCAACACTACAGAGGGCTTGATGCCGAGTCTGGAGTCACTGATCGTGTCGTTGCTCCATCTACTTCGTGGTTCGTTCCTCGACGATAACAACTTGCTGATGTGCGAAGGCTTGAAGGATGTTGGGAATCAGTCGCAACTACAAACTTTGCTGAACGAGATGCTGGTAGCTGCACAACTGCTACAGGAAGAGCCAGTAGCCTCTCAAGATCAAGGCGTTGGCCGCTCAGCTGACGAGGCTAAACAAGACGAAGAAAGCAAACACTGCGTGTCCAGAAAGCAAGCTCTTATAGATGAAGTGAACGAGATGCGATCGAGTCTTACGTGGAGCAGCGACGACGGCGTCGAGTAACAGTCTAATAAATCTTGGCAGCGACACCATTCCCACCGCTGAGCGCAGCTTCCAGCTCCTCGAAGGCCTGTTTCTGCAGGTGCTGCGTGTTTCGCAGCCGCTGAATGAGCTCGAGCTCCTGGCGTTCCATCTCCTGCACTTCATCCTCGTGTCGCCGAGCTTGCTCCTCCTCTGCGCGGATCTTCTCCAGCGCGCGCTCTCGGTTGTGCTTGTCGACGTCCTGTTTGTGCAGGATCTTCTTGACGCGCAGCGCCTCCTTCTGACTCTCGATCTCTTCTTTGCGGCGGATGGCGTCGATCAGCTCGTCACGCTTCTGTCGGTCCATGATCTCCTTCCAACGCTGTTTGTCCTCCTTGAGCTGCAGGGCCTCGCTCCTGCGCGCCTCGGTGATCTGCATGCTGATCTCTTTCTTCTTCGGAATGCTGTCGATACTCAACACCAGCTCGCGTTTGACCTGGATGGACGCCTGCGTCTCTCGCTCGACCTCCATCGCCAGCTCTTTCAGCATGGCGTGAGCTCGACCGTTGTCCTCTCGAAGCTTCATGAGCTCAGCAGCGCGTCGACGAGTCTGCTCAATCTTCTTCCAGGCCTTGTCCTCCTCAGCCTTGAGCAGAGCGATGCGGTTCTTCAGCAGCAACGCATCCTTCGACGCCTCTTGCCGCCTCTACAGCACATAAACCAAGTGTCAATCATCAAGGATAGTAACTACTTAAGTATGGGTCATGCATGTACTTGTGCCTCACCTGCTTGGCTTCAATGAGTCGGCTCTTGGGGATCTCCATGGTGTCGGCCATATTTCTTCGACTACCGAGCAGCACAAGCTTGGTCCTGGTTGATTGCTGTAGTGTGGGTGGGAACTCAAGTGAAGATCGAGATCAGCTCGAAGACAACGACAGCGATGCCAGCACGACGATAATTTTGGCCCGTGTTCATGGTCATCATGGACTGATCCGCGTAAATTTGGCGCGATAAGGTCAACGACGACAACGGTTCCGGCAATGCATGCATTTTATACACATGACGACGCAGTTTCCGCCGTCTCAACTCGCTTCGACCTCCGCATCTCACCTTTATCACCATCTTTAAACGTCAAAACTCCTGGCGTGTACATTCGACCTCCCCTCCATTCTAGTGTGCGACTGTGAAAGATTCGTCTCCAGTGCCGCCGTCTACGCTACTGGCATCGATGCTGGCCGCATACTTGCTGGCGAGCTCCAAGTCAGCCTTGAGCTGCTCCATTCCCGAGGACAGCAGCTCCCACAGGTCGGGCGTCTGGCCTTGCCCTGCTGCCAGCTCGTCGTCTTCGGGAAGATCCGTGTACTGCGACAGCTGCTGCGTGAGGCGGTGCGCGCGTGCTGACAGCACGTTGTTCTCGGCCTGCAGCTCGGCGAGCTTCACGCGGAGCTCATCGTGGGCGTTCGTCTCCTCGAAGCGAGCCTGAGCCAGCTGCTCCAGCTCGTCCCGCAGCACGCCATTCTCGTGCGCAATACGGTCGATCTCATCGCGAGCTTCCTGCTCCACGTGGCGCGCGAACTCCTGGACACGGCTAACCTTGTCCTCGCTGTCACGGGACAGCTCCTCGCAGTACGCCTTGGACTTCTGCAGCAACCCTTCGAGCTCGCGGTTCGCGTCCTCCAGTCGCTGGTTCACACGCTTCTGCTCGTCCACTTCCTGCAGCAGGTGGGACTTTTCATCGTTCAAGCCACGCAGCTGGCCCACCTCCGCTGCAAGAGCAGCCTTCTCCTGCTGGGTGGCGTTCATCTGCGCGCGCACCTGCTCCTGCTCATGCTGCGAGCGCTCCAACACAGCCTTAGCTTCATTGTGGGCCTGGCGAAGGTGCTCGCACTCTCCATTAAGCTGCGCCAGCCGCTGGTCAGTCGACTCCTTCTCAGCCTTGTAACGATTGACGATACCTTCAAGCTGCGCCACGTTCGCTTGGCTGCGCTCGGTCGCTGCAACTACCTCAGCATCCTTACCCTTCAGAGCCTGCGAGGCCTCAGCCAACTGGCGCTGAACATTAGCATGCGCCGCCTTGAGCTGCTCAAGCTGACCACGAGCAATCTGCTGCTGCTTGTTGACTTCATCGCGCATGCTTTGGATTTCCGACACAAGTGAAATGTTCTTCTTCGTGAGAGACTCAACCTGCTTCTGCGCCTCACCGTGTTCAGCACGCATGACGTTAATCTGCTGCTCTGCGTGCATGGCCTTGGCGCGAGTTTGCTCCAGCGAGTTTGAAAGATCATCATTCGTACGTTGAAGTTCATTCGTCGAAGACTGCACGGACGCAAGTTGCGCCGCCGCCTGCTCGTACGATGCCTTGATAGTGTTCAGCTCGTTCTCAGCTGTAACGCGCCCCGAGCGCGCGGCCTCCAACTCGGCGACCAGCGTGTCCTTGGATCGTACCGCCTCCTGCAACTGCTGGTTCAGCGACTGCTCCTGACCGCGGAAGTGGCGAACTTGTTGTTCCAAGTTGGCAATTTCACTCTGAGCGCGCTCCAGCTCTTCGCGGGAGATGGAAGACTGCTTTGCCGCCTCAGCAGCCTGCTGTAGGCTTCCGCACTTTTCCTGCTCAGCTCGCAGTTGGGTCTGTGTCTTTTCCAACTCCTCCATTGTGGACTCCAGGTTCGCTTGAAGCTCGTACGACCCTTCCATGTTCTCCTGTGCCATCTCCTGCAAGTTTTGAAGCTGCTGCTCTAGCGACTTCTTTTCAGTGAACTGGCTGTTCACAACACCCTCCAGTTCCTGCAGCTTTTGCTGCAGTTCGTGGACAGAAGCCTGCGCCTGCGCCAACTGCGTAGCGACGGCATCCTTTTCAGATCGAACCTGGTCAAGCTCACGCTGAACAGCAGCCAACTGCTCATCGTTCTTCGAGGCGGCAGCTGAAATATTCCGCAACTCGTCCAGCTCGTGACGCAGTTGGCTCTCGGCATTATGCAAACGTTCAATATCACCAGTCAGCGTCGAGTTTGTTGTACGAAGCTGAGCCAGTTCCTGCTCCTTCGCGTACAACACTTGGTCCTTGTCTGAAGCATTCGCCTGGTACGCACGAAGCGACTCAACCTCGCGTCTCAGATCGTTCAGCGTGGCATCATCAGTCTGCTTCGAATCAATCAGCTCGTTGTGGGTAGCGCGCAGGCGGTCGTATTCAGTCGAGAGAGCGCTGTAGTTCTGCTCCAGGTTCGATACGTGCTCCGCCTTTTCGTTGGCAGCGCGCTGAGCCTCCTGCAGCTCTTGCTCCAGCGCAGAGACTTGCTCCTCCAGCGAAGGCTTAGCGACTCCAGACTCATCCTGCTCTTCGTCACCCTCAGACTGCACAGAAGAGAGCATTTGGTACTGCTCCTCCAGCCAGGCGTTGCGGTTGTTCAAGTGCAGGTTCAGCTCCATAGCCTCCGTGAGCTCGCGCTGAGCGTTAGCAACCTGTTCTGTCAGAATACTGATCGCTCCATCATTGCCTCCGACGACGACAAACTTGTCCTCATCCTCCCCAGAGGCCTCTTCATCAGCCAGGGCACGGCTTTCTGCTTCAGCTTGCAGCTCCGCAATTTCCTGAGCCTTGCGGTTAAGCTGCTCCTGCAGCTCCTCCAGCTGATTCTCCAATTCCGTTACCTTGTCCTGGAGCACGGTTTGCCCAGAGAGAGCGTTCTCCCGAAGCTCCGCCTGCTTGAGCATCGTCTCAGCGGACGTGAGGGCAATTTGCTGCTTCAGGTCCTCGTTGATCTTCCACAGCTCGACGCAGTCGTGCTTGTAGTCCTCGAGCTCCTGGGTCTTTTCCGCCGCGATATCCTCCTGCTCCTGGGCGTGCTTCTCCAGAGCTTCCAGCTTCGACTGATCCTCATCTCTCACTTGCTGAAGCTTCAGCTCGTGTTCGCGCGCAGCCTCCTCCAGCTGTTGTTGAAGCTGCTCCAGCACGCCCGCATCAGCCGCACCCTGAGCCTGAATCTGTTCCAGACTCTTCTGCGCCTGCGCCGCCGCAGCCTCAGCGTCGTCCAAAGCCTGCTCCTTCTCGGCCAGCGCCGCCTCCAGCATCTCCTTCTCCTCCGTCACCGTCTGAAGAGCCGCGTCCTTCTCCTTCAGCTGCTCCTCGTACTTCTCTGTAGCAGCTTCGCTCGCCACGCGCACTGCGTCCGCGGCCTCCTGCTTGGCCGCGTCGCACTGCGCCGACAAGTCGTCGATCTGCTTCTCATACTCCTCGCGGAGTCCGCCGAGCTCCTTGTCCTTGGCGTCCAGCGCCGTCTTGAGCTCCTTGAGCTCCGCGTCCTTGTCCTGGAGCTCCGCCTCCAGCTGTTTCTTGACGGCCGCCAGCGCGTCGCGCATGTCCGTGACGTCCTGCACGCGCTCCATGAGCATGGGCTCCGAGTTGTACTCGATCTTGTACTGCAGCTGCACGTTCTGGTCCTTGAGGTCCTCGATCTGGCGCTCCAGCTCCGTGATCTTGACCGTGAGCAGCTTCCGCTCCTTCTCCATCTGGTCCACCAGCGTCTTCTTCTCAAACTCGTGCTCGCCCACCTTGATCATGAGGTTGTTGAGCCGCTTGAGCAGCATGGCCATGGGCGTGTCGTCCGACTTGTTGTTGCTGGGCTCGGGCGTGGCGCTCGCGCGGCGTGGCGGCGCCTGAGGCTGCGGCGTAAGCGTGGGCGGAGCGGCCGGCTGCGTGCGCGGCGTCTGCGGGGGCGTGAGAGCGCGCGC
>JAIKVJ010006328.1:0-20181 GCA_024679225.1 Phytophthora pisi
GTGACTGTAGCCACTTGTGCGTGTAACCCTGTTACAGCAGCGAGCTTGGCTTGACCCGGTGTCGCCACCACCACATAGCCCTCCAAAGCCACAGCTCGATGATATCTCGGCCTCAACTAGTTGAGCTGCGCGCGAAGCAAGTCGTCGCCCGTGGACTCGACGTACTGGAGCACAGCCTTGGGCACGTCCTTCTGCATCACGTCGAAGCTCTCCCAGCTATTCTCAATTGGCTGCAGACCAGCCCATTGCACGAGCAGTTCCCAGCGGTCCAGATTCTCATTGAAGCGGTGATCAACGAAGGCAGACACATCCAGCACGATGCCTTGCGAGGTGTCGAGCTCCTGCATTTCCACATCCATGTTCAGGTCCGAGTCAGCGTAGTATTTGAGCCGAGAGCCATGCACTGTCACGAGATGCTCAACGTTGAACGCGTGTGGGAGCGAGTAGCTTGTTGTTCGGGAGACGTACATCGATCCTAGACCAGAGCACATAATCACCAATATCGAAGTTGCAGATGGAGCCCGTCTTCTTCTGCATGTCCATGAGTCGCTTACGCTCTTTGATGTCGACGACTTCCTAGTGCATTCCAGCCAGCGATGTCCGAAGCTTGGCCAGCTGAGGCTCGACATCCTCCAAGTCGACCACCACGAGTTCTTCGCCGCTCTTGGTGGGACGAACGACGACATCCAGCGCGGACGGAGATGGTAGCCCCGTGAACAGCTCTGCAGGCGAGTGTCCAGCCAACGATCCCATTGGCGAGTGATTGATGTTGGCCTGCACGACTGGAAGCAGATATGGCCACTCGTGGAAATCCAGCCCGTAGTCAATCAGAAGCGCACGCAGCACCTGAAGTAGGTCCCTGTTGACTCGCTCTACAGTCCCGTTGAGCCACGGGGAGTAAACTGGGGAGAACGAGCGCTCAATCTTGAGCCACGCACACAGGTGATCCACGGTCAAGTTCCTGAAGTGCACACCTTGATCAGAGAGCAGCCTCGACGGACATCCGTACCGTTTGTACCAGTCGACCAGAGCTTGTGCGGCGACATACGCCGTGGGTGTGGAGCAGGGAAAAAGCTCGCAGAAATGTGTGAGCGAGTCCTTCAACACCAGGACGTAAGCCGTATCACCAAAACCTTCTCCCATGTAGGTGAAGTCCCAGTGGAGAGCTTCGTTCCGCGTCGTAGCCGTAAATGTCGGGCCGTACGGACGCTGGATCTGGCGGGGGCCCTTGACATGCTTACATATGAGGCAGCCACGCACAAATTGAGACACCTTCTTGCTCAGCTGTACAATAAAGAAGCGGTAGCTTAGCAGTGTCACCATCACGGCTTCTCCACGATGGCCTTGAGCACCATAGTGCGCCACCACCATTAAACGCGCCAGGAGATCCTTCGCTGCTGTTGGAATCCACGGCTTGTGGTCTATCGTGAGCACGCCATCCTCCTCCACGACAGGCAGCGAAGCTGCGGCTCTGGCCGCAGACGCTTGGGCATTGACAATGTCGTCAACAGTGGGGAAGCCAAAGGCATCATCGGACAGCGGTCGAAGGTGCGATGGCTCTGCTACTGCAACTGGGGCTTGGCGCCGAGTTTGAACAGCACAGACGCGGGTCACCGAACGCGGCTGCCAACGCGAGATGATGTCAGCCCACAGGTTACGCTCCCCTGAGATATGTTCGATTGTGTACTTCATACCCAATAGACGTAGAGACCAGCGCTGCAGGCGATCATGAACATGCTGTTTGACGTCCATCTTCGGCGAAAACAGGTAGATGAGGTTTGCGTGGTCACAGTAGAGCCGAAATCCCTTGCGCCGGAGGAGTAAGTACTCCAGTTCATCACAGGCCTTTATGATCGGGAAGGCTTCTTTCTCAATGATTGGCCAGCCACACTGAGCTCCTCTGAACGTGCCTCCTTTGCAAATGAGCAATGAGTGCTGCTGATCTTCAACTGGACAGGTGGGGTCCCAAGCACGCACCACTGTGACGATGGTGCTGTAGCCGTCCTTTCTCGCATCGCTGAACACGCACAGGTCATCGTCATCAGTTGGGAATGTCATCATGGCCGACGTCTTAATAGCTTCAACGCATCCAGCAAACGCAGCCTGCTCAGCATCCGACCAAGAGATGGCTACATTCAGAGCATTGCGGTTGCGACGGCCGACCTTCTTCTTCTCGCAGTCCAGCTTCACCAGGAGTGGGTCAAATATACGGGCGTAGTCAACGATAGAGTCGCGGAGCCAATTAGCAGCACATGTGAAGTACTGCAACTCAGCAGCAGTCGAGGGCAGCGGGAGCTCCGTGAGCGCACTAACACGGGACGGGTCATGACGAACACCTTCTCCAGAGATGACACGGCCGCACCACACCACTTCGCGCCTGAACAGCGTACTCTTCTTCGCATTGAGCTTCAGATTATGCCTATGCAAGAGCAGGAAGAAACGGCGCAGTACGTCAATAAACTCGTCCAAAGTCTTGGCGTACAAAAGCACATGATCAATCCACACCTGCGCGTTGTCCGGGATCAGCTCGTCCAGCACACGCTGCATCTGGCCTTGGAAATGCAGCGCAGAGTCCATCGCTCCCTGTGGCACCCGCAGCGGCGTGTACACGCCCTCGTCGGTCATGAATAGAGGGTCTCTTGGTTGGCCACATCCAGCGGTAGTTGCCAAAATCCGTTCTTCATATCGAACTTAGCCAGGGCGATCGCACCATTTACCTTTTCCATCAGAGCAGCGGGGTATGGCATCGTGCCCGCAATGGGTACTGTGGCACGGTTGACTGCACGATAATCAATAGTGAGACGGAATTCGTCCTTGGTGCCAGGTTTGCGAACTGGCACGACAGGACTGGCCCAGCGAGCAGCCCGATTCTCCCGCACTAGCCCGTTCTTCGCCAACAACGCGACATGCTCCCGGATGAATTGGCGTTGCAGCGGAGCGTACTTGCGCTGCCTGCACCGGATTGGCGACGCTCCTTCTCGTAGCTGTATGCGGAGTGGCTCCACTCGTGCAGATGGGCCAGCCCTCAAACTGTCTTGCCACACATCAGGGTAGCGACCGAGCACGCTTCGCAGCTCGTCCACGTGCTCTGTGTCCATGCCATTCGCTGCTGCCTCGGAGACCATGCGATCAAGGTGGTCCGTGGGTGCCGTTCTCGTCACGCGGTTCCTGCGAGTCATCGCCCACATCGAAGTCATCACTGTCATCCACAAAGTCAGCTCCATGGGCCAGTTGGGCGAGCATGTCATCCACGTCAATACCTAGGTCCCGCAGCACATCCTTGCCTAGCAGCAGTTCCTCCTCTTGGCTGTTCATGACCACGCACTCCACATTGGGCACGTTGACGACACCTGCCGCGGTGTTCAGCTGCAGATCAATCTTGATGGTGCAGTCGCACTCGAGAGGGCGGCCATCCGCGACCACCACGAGAACCGGAGAGTGAAGGCGCTGGATGGGTAGGTCCGGCTGTAGGGCCGTCAGCGAGTGGACCACACAACTTGGAATCACACTCCTTTCTGCACCAGTATCCGGAATGTACACGACCTCCAATAGGTTATTAATTTTCACAGTGTCTGCCTCAGCACGAGACTTCACCACCTTGGAGCGAATCACAACCGTGTTTTGCGACTTCGATTCACGGTAACGAGCCAGAGCCTCTTCACGCTGCTCGGGTGTCGCTGTTGGACACTCCCGCATCCAGTGAGGCCCATGGCAGACCAAGCAACCATCGACCGGGGGTGTCGCCGGCCTCGTGCTCTTGGACGGCGCCTTGTTTCGATCGGCGCTTGGTTTAGCATCCTGGTGCCCACCGCCTCTGGTGGCCCTGGCTGCTGGGGCTCCCTGCTTCGGTCCTGACGCACCAGCAGGGCTGGCTGAGGACTGACGCTGAGAGCTGCGAGCGGCGCTGGCCTCCTTGGACATGCGGTGAAAGCGCTGCTGGGCCTTGGCATGCACCAAAATGAGATCGAAGAGGGCGACGTCGTCCGTCTTACAGTCACGGCGCTCCAGCTCAACCAGGCGCTGTATCTGCTCTTTGAGCACCAGGGGTTGGAGGTTCTCGATCAGCAGCCGGCACCTTGCTTTCATGCGGTCCCTGTAGCCAGGTAGAGACGGGTTGGTTTTGCCAATCAGACCCTGTAGACCGTTCTCTTCCACGATCCTAGTGAAATCCTGGAAGTAGCGAGCGTCGCAGTCATCTGTGCTCAAGTCCATGTGCAACGACTGGCGTACCAACGACTGCACATCAGGCACAAACTCGTTGACGAGAGTCTGGCTCCGCGTGTGTATGAGCTGCAGGACCTCATTGTCCGTGATAGACTCCAGCGGACGCCGTAGGATGTAGCCCGCGATAATGTCCAGCACCTCAGGCCCTTGATCGTGGCCACCACACGCTCAAACACTTCGCCTGTCACCGCACAGCGATGGCGTATCTTGGTCACATAGTGGTTCCATTCTCGGTACCACGACACGAGCGAAGCATGGTTCCAGCTCACCAGCTTTGGCGGGCGAACCACCTCGAAGATGGGCTGGGGGACGGTGGGGCCAGCGTCCATGTTGACGTCTCCGTCCGGGTCGAACCTGCCTCCCGCCATTATTCAAGGCGAGGGCGAACCTATGGCGAACTTAGCCTGGGTTCTGAGATAGCCGTACTTAAACGAGCGTCTCCGGTACGGAAGACAGCGACGCGCACTGGAGAGGGGGGAGACAGCAGCCTTGTCGACGACGCGCACGAGGTTGCAAGCGGTTTCCAACGCTTCCGAAGGAAAGAATTCTTTATCACGAGACCAGGGACTTGGGCTCGGGAAGGTGAGATGGAAAGTGAGTATTGATCGAGAGTTAGTCGGAACCTGTGCTAACCTACGTGCCTCCGTGCCTACAGGTCCTTGTCGTTGCAGCGGGATCCACGATCACGCTCGCCACGAAGGCGGATGATGCTCGAACATCAACATGTTGCGCATGTCCACCACGCAGGCTCACAGTTCCGAGCAGGACAGGTAGCGGCGCCGGAGCATCATCAGCTGACGCTCTGTTGAATGCATGCATATGAAGTGTTTGTGCTGCAGTTTTGCAGCGAGGCCGCCATAAGTCGATGCCGTGACAGCGGCTTGTCGGAATGCAGCGAGCTTGGCTTGACCCGGTGTCGCCACCACCACACGCACACAACATGAGCGTCGACGTACTGGAGCAGCATATGACTGAGGCAGTGGCGACAGGCGATTTGAGTAGCATCGAAGCGACTTTCGTCGCGCCTGGGGGCAACTTTTGGGTGGCTACACCTCGATCGGATCCGAGTGAAGTCGTGGGGATGGTTGCTCTTGAGCCCAAGGGCGGCATCGTGGGCGAGTTGCGCCGCATGTCTGTGAAGGGGAGCTATCGGCGTCACGGCGTTGGTCGTTTGTTGATCGCAGAGCTTGAGGATTGGGCGGTGAAGCACGGCTACAAGAAGATCTGGCTGGGCACCGGCGCCGTAATGGACAAGGCGCGAGCGTTCTACTCGTCCATGGGCTACAGGCAGACGGAGATTATCGTCATCAACGAGGACCCCTACATCGAAGGGGTCGAGTATGAGAAAGAGTTGGATAACACAGCATTCGCGTGATCCTCTGCCGACGGGTGACATCACATCACCAGTTTCACAGATACCAGCAAAGGTTTGGAGCACAAGACCTCGACGCTGCATTACATTCATGAAGCGACACTAGCTCCTGATGTTCATAACCAATAACTTACAACTACTACTACCTAATACCTTACTCTCTCGCCATGTCGGCCATGGCCTTGAGGTTCACGACCATGGCGTAGACGAAGAAGACGACGAAGATGATCCAGATCGCGATGGAGGCGAACTTGCTGTATCCGCCGTAGACGCGCATCTGCTGGGCGTCGAGCTTCTGGCGAGGCAGCAACAGCACCGAGAAGAACGCCATGCCGTGGACGATGTACGTGATGATGAGCAGCAACAGAAGACGGCTGGTGCCGTCATTGAGGCTCACGGGGGCCAGGTCCGACATCCAGTCGGAGCTGAAGGTACGCATAGCGATGGCGATCGTGCTGCGGAACGACAGCAGCATGCCCTGCGTGGCGCCTTCGGAGCCGTTCTCGGCGATCTCGGTCGCGGGGATCAGCGAGAAAATAGTGATGATACCGTCCGTGAAGCCGGTGATGCAGCCGATCGTGTCGTAGAAGGCCTGGTTACGCATGGACGGCACGTAGAGCATGACGATCGCGCGGACGGTCTCGGGGATGACCATGACAGCGATACCGAGGCACACGCTACGGCGCCAAGACGAGTTGGACCAGAAGACCTTCCACAGCATCATGGAGGCCAAGGTGGTCAGGTACTTGAGTGCGTTGGTCAAGAGTGTCGTGTTGGCGTTGAGTCCCGCAAGCCTGACGAAGACGGCGTTGGCCGATCCGATGTAGAAGCGGGTGGTGGCCAGCAGGATACACAGGAAGAGCACGAGCTGCCACACGGCGCGCTGCTGGCACATGCGGAAGAAGGCGCCGATGCGCGCGCTGGTAGTCGAAGGTCCCGCGGTGATCATGGCGACGCTGCCCTCCTCCGCCACGATCTCGTTCATCAAGCCGGCCTCTGACTGCTCCACGGTGCGCTCGTTGCAGTTGCGCAGCACAAACAGCACCGGCATGAGGCTCAGCAGCGCTAGCACGGCGTAGGCCCAGAACGGGTCCACGCGCAGCGCGTAGTTGCGCTTGTCGTCGTCGAAGCGGATGAGCAGGGCTGTGAGCCAGAGCCCGATCCACTCGATGCCTGTCCGGAAGAGCAGGTAGTTGATCTGCAGCTTGCCGCGCGTCGTGAGCGGCTCGCGCTGGGACAGCTCGATGACGCGCGCGTCCGTGGCGATCTTGCTGAGCATGGTGCCGAACGTGGCGCCCATGATGAGCACCATGTAGTACACGATGTAGTCGCTGCGCTGGTCCTCGGTCGAGTGATCGACGTCCACGGTGGCCGAGAGGATCATGAGCCCCATGCACATGAGGAAGCTCATGAACGTGCCCGTGATCATGTAGGACTTGCGGCGGTACCCGCCGATGGGCACCACGTCGGAGAGCAGCCCCAGGAAGAAGGCGAGCGTCGTCGGGATGCTCAGCAGACACTCGATCACGACGGAGCTCTCGGACCGCTGCAGCAGCAGCGAGTGCATGAGCGTGGGGCGCATGCAGTACCTGAGCGCGGCGTAGATGAGGCTGCTCTGCGCCGTGGCGAACAGCAGGCCGCAGTACGAGGCCGAGAAGAGGCTCACGCCGCCGCCCTCGCGCAGCGCGCCGAACTGCTGGTAGTTGAAGAACTTGTTGCCGGCCACGAAGCGGTTGTTGCCCAGCATGGCCGACGGCTCGTAGCTGTCGAAGCTGCTGCGGCCGTCGGGCCCGTACGTCATGGTCATGGTGGAGTGGCCGTGGTCCATGCCGCCGTCCTGCACCGAGTTGTTGTAAACGGAATTGGCGCTGTAGAACGCGCCCTCCTTGTGGCTGGTCGGCACCCCCATCGCCTGCCCGCTGGGAACTCAGCACACGAAAAACGCTGTCGTCGTTTGCCCGGGGCGAATTCCAGAGTGAGACCGAACCGATCGGGGCGTGGCCGCAACGGCGCAAGCAAAGTATGGTGGCAAAGGTAAAAGAGCAGGGGGAATTGATACCGAAACTGCTGAAAGCTCCGACTCTGTTGCCTACAGTGGGACCAATAGTTGATTATGGTTGTTTTATTACCCAATTGAGTCATCTGGACCGGGGATTCCGGATACCGAACTGGGCGCCGACCACTTGGGTTTTGTATGCCGCGAGTTTTCTCACTGTTGAGCCCCCGCAGGTGGGAATGCAGGCAAAGCCCCCTTGGCTCCCGCTTGCAACGCACGCAGGTCTCCCGGATCGCAGCCGGTGGCAAGAGTCCACCGCAGTATCGTCGACGACGTGTCGGGCGTCCGCTCGAAGAGGCAAAAATAACAAGTTTAAATGCGATAATTCGTCGCGACGGGCCCATTTTTCCGGATAACCAACCGGCTTCTTCGAGGTTTTCATCGATTTTTGCTTGTAGCGATCTTCAACTGTAGCGGCGCCGCCACTTTTTGCGATCTTCTACCAGCAGCCCACGCGTTTTGGTCGGCCTCCGTCCAGAAACCAGCTCCACTTGGCTGACTGCGCTTGTGGTGCCGCCCGCCCAGCTCAGCGCGCAAACCAGAATCGGAGGATCCGCTGCTGGCCTTAAACCAGTGCAAATTCAAGTCAAGAGAAGTTTAGGATGGCGCTGGCAGCGCCGCCACCTGCAGCGTAAATTGAAGGAGGTCGGCCAGATGCGGTCAACGTGGCGCTGGTCTGGCGGAGCTGGTCACCTTTACGAATTGCGGGTGTGCTTCTTCGTTCGGTACTGTAAACGGCAGCAGGACGAAGCATACGATGCGGTGACAAACCGCTACGGTAGGTCGAGCTAACACCAGCCGCGATAGCTAAAAAACAAAAAGTAAAGTACAAAGTTTCGCAAAACGAACAGTTGGTCGTTTTGCTTACACTTTTCCACCATCTTGATGTGAAGACTTCCTTTTCGTTCCGTCTCGCCGCATGACCATCATGTTCAGCGGGTTGGGTCTCCGCCCCTCACTGCAAAAACGCCTTGCGGTTGACCATGGTATCTTCCATTCCGGCTCGAGTCGTGCTGCTGCGGGGCGTTACATGTATTGCGGCAGTCATGCACAACTCGGCCGTTGCTGCAAGAATCTCCGCTTTGCGGCCCCACTGAGCTGCAGCCAGACAGTGCGGCTATCGTCAACGAAACGAGCTCGTCGTGCTTGGAGGGCGTTGCATTCGGATCCCTTGCACGAGCTGCAGCTCGTCCTCCGAGAGCAAAGGAAATGCATTCGCGGTGACAGGCGTGATGCAGTTACGAGCAGGCGAGACGTGTAGGTACATACACCTTGCATTGAGCAACGCCGTGTTGTCCTACCGTCCGCTTGCATGCACTCCGTCGGTCTTCACTGGAGGTGAGGAGTCTGTCTTCAGGTTGAAGACCGAGGCGCACTTGAGCTCCTTCCTCTGTACCAACAGGATGCAGGTCTCCGTCAGCAGTGGCGACCGCTGCTCTCAACCTTGACGAGCAAACGCCAGCGCGCTCGCTGCAGTTCCATGCAAACACTTGCCACCCAGCAGCAATGCCATCCGGTGACGACCAGCCGGCGCCTGCGAGGCAGGGGAGCGTCGCGAATGATCCGTTTCCAACGGCGCGGATATTATATCGGTGCATCGATGTTGCAGCTCCAGCGTCGCAAATGCTGCTTGACTCTTTTTTATGTACATGTACGCGCAGCAGCAGTTATTGTGATATTAGATAGGTTTCGAAGCGTTCCTCACCCTCACTTTACCTTCACAGGCGTCTAAGTTCGCACTCGTTGCACTTTTTGCACACAGATCAGTGTGCAATCAGTGGGCAAAATCCCTACATTTTGCAAAGCCATCAGAATTTGATCCTCAGATGCACCTGTACGAATTCATTAAGTTCACGTGCGAACTTTCCAATTTTGAACATTATCTATACAGGTAGACTGTACAACTGTATGCGCACCTATCAAGAGCAGCTTCCAGTACTCTGGTCCCGATTTTGCTCATTTTGCTCTGAGGGTGAAGGTGCGGGTGAAGCGAATTTCGAAACCTATCTATTTGCCACCTGCATCCCCACCCATACGGATAGGTAGGAGCTCGACGTGGTCATGTGACGTCCTCGCGAGCTGCTTACAGAGCTGATCAGGCCGGCAGTAGCAAGCACTGCAGGCCTGCTACGCCTTGGCAGTGCAGCGGCCTCCTCGCTCCTTTATTGTAGCCCGGCAGGTTCAGCGCCATGCGTGCCATGACTGCATGCCTGGTACAGTACGATCACTGCCAGCAGCTTCACCACCGCCATACATGTAGACCCATAGGCCAAAGACCACATCGCACTCTGCACTCTGCTTTCACTTCAACTTGCCCTTGTGATTTGCCTGGCCGACCCTCACACTTGATGTTTGTATGTGATACAAAACTCAGTATATTTGCACTTCGAAGAACGCCAGCATCGGTCGGAAGCGGACGCTCCGTCGGCCACCGCCTTCCGCCTCCATCCAGCCCTGCAGCCTGCACGCACGCGCGTCTCCTCCTCCCTTGTCAGCCCCGCTGAGCCACCATGACGTCGATCTTCAGCGCGGGCCAGTCCATCTCCAGCATCGGCAAGTCCATGACGGCCATCGCGCGCGTGGAGGAGCACCTGGCCACCTTCATGAAGAAGGTGGGGCGGCACCAGCAGCGGTCTCTGTCGAACCTTACTGGAGGGTGAATCGCTCTAACGCGCGGTGTTGTTGCTGATGTTGCCCGGTTGTTGGCAGGTGATTTACTTTGAGAAGTTCTTCCAGCGCATGGGAGCGAACTTACCAACGTGTGCGTCACTCGTGCCGCCTTTCCGAGGAAGCTGAGGCTGTTGTTTTGACGTTGTGCAGCTTTGTATTGTGTGTGCAGGCCTCATGGACACGGCGGACCTGCTGTTTCAGCGGTGCTACGAGTACCGAGACGAGATCCGCGACGAGCTTGAGTGCGTTTGCCTACAACACTCATTGGATTATATTATGCGCATGCTAATGCTGTATTGTGATGTGTCGCTGCGTATGCAGATCGAGCGTCGCGTATGTGGCGGATGCTGGTCGCTGGGTGGTCGGAATGGGAGACTGGAACAGCAAGATGGAGAAGCGTCTGGCGCAGATCAGCGAGCTGGTGGTGCTGGCCAACACGCTGCTGACGGAGTATGCCGTGACGGGTGAAATTGGCGCTGAAGGTTGCCGTGACGAGCTGGACGCGTACCTGCAGATTTTGTCGGCCACAGTCACCCTGAAGAACGCGCCCGCGAATGGTAAGGGCGTCACTGGTACTACGGATGGCCGGCCTCCTATTGTTCGGGCGCAATCTACGACGGCAGCAGAATTCAGCACGGAGATGTCGGCACTTGGCACGGAGATCACTGGGGCCTTCTCCGAGATGTTTGGCAACAAGGACTTCGGCAGATCGGCGTCGTCTGGCACTATTGGTCAGACGTCAAACCCACAGAGCGCCATTCGCGCCGACAACGACAACGATGCTCTGAATCCATTCACGGCTTCGTATCGGCGACCTGTTGATCCGTACGCAACAGCTGCGAGCAGCGCGGGTGCTTCGGTCAGCAGTAGCGTGCAAAGCTTGCCCGAAGCTGCTCCAGGGGGTACAGCTTCGACAGGTACAGTGGTTCCAGATTATCCGCTCTCAGATGGAGACACTCCGGAGGGTCCGCTGAGTCCCGTGAGCTTGGGCGAGTACGAGTGTTTGGAGATGGACTCCATTCCCAAGTATGCAGCATTCAAATCCTCCGCTCAACTCGCGGCGCGACGTCAGTATACTCCTGGGGCCATGGCCAATAGCATGACAAGTGAAGGAGGTCGAAGCGCGTACAGCGAGTCAAGCGCCGAATACCACGACCTGTTCCCGTTGCCACCGTCGTCAGCCCAGGCAGTTTCCAAAAGCTTGAGCTCTCTGGATGCGGCTGCGACGAAGAAGAAGCCACCGACACAGCCGATCATGGACATGAACTACTCGTACGATTTCCAGTGCGAAGTGGCACACAACCCGTTCCTGTCGCCGAACACCCCCGGGCCGATGCCAGCACCTCCAGGAGATGGAACCATTGGTCATGTATCGTTGTCGTCAGATCATCAGCCAAGCCTATCGGTTGACACTCGCTCGGATATCACTGCACCATCGCCGGCGACGCCAGCCACCACAACTACAGCTTCCGTGAACGTCACGCCGGATCAGTCACACGCGCTTGGCTCTGTTGCCACTCCAGTAAGCAAGCCTGTTCTTGGCACTGTTGCACCGCCACCAACGCTGCACCCTGCTATCGGCTACACCCAAGCCCAAGCTCACCCAGCTCCAGCTACCGCGTCAAGTTGGAATGGACGTGCAAATGGCATCAAGGCTCAAACCACCGAAGACGACGAGACTGAGGCGCTGGTGGCGGCACTGAAAGCCTCTACAGCCGAGCAGGGACACCACGATGACAGTGACCACGATCACGACTTCGACCTTTTCGGTGTAGGGAAGCCGTAACACGGCAGCAGAGGAAGATGAGTAACCTAATTCGAAGTATATCCTCACCATTATTACGTCGTTCTCTCACTGAGCTCAGTGCGAATCGTCCTTGTGGCGCTTGTAGTGCTCCGACGAGTCTGGGAGCGGAGGGGCGACTTCGATGTTCAGACGTCGACGCAGCTCCTGAATGGGCGTCTCGAACTCCTCCTCGTACATGACGCAGTGCAGTGAATGGGCCTTCTTGGACGCGCGGCTGGCCCACGGCAAATACACCTTCATGAGCAGACAACGCTCCTCGCTCGAGAGCCGCAGCGGCCCCACAAAGGCGCTGAGCGCGCTAACGGGCAGCTGCGAGTGCGCCATCTCGACGAACTTGAGCGCGATCTCGCCCAGCACCGTCGGGGGCACGTCGAATAGCATGTGCCAGAAGTCGTGCGACTCGCGGTGGCGCTGCATGACGTAGGCCAGCTCCGGGTCGTCCACGAAGCGCACGAGCGAGCGGCCGTCCGCGTCGAAGCCGTGCGAATCCATGAACGTGGCGTAGTGGCGGCCGAACGAGTCGGCGGGCAGCGCGCGCAGGTACTCCATGTCGATCTTGTCGTTGCGGATCACGGGCTTCTCGGCCAAGATGCGCGCGCCCATGGGGTCGGCGCACATGCGCGCGTGGATGCGGCGCAGCGCGTCACGGCCCGTGACCTCTCCCAGCGCGGCCAGCATGTCGCCGCGCTCCGGGTTCGCGAACACGGTGAGCGCCGACGTGACGGACAGCACGATCTTCTGCAGCGGCGTCGTGGGCATGTGCGAGTCGTACTGGACGCGGCGCTGCGGCTCGCCCGCCACGGGGCCCAGCGCCTGGTCCGCGAAAGAGGCTGCAGCCCATGGAGCCGAGGGCGCAGTGCGCGTGAGCACGCGCGAGGCGGCGCGCGCTGCGGCGGACGCCAAGCGAGGGCGCAGCATCGGAGCCATTGGGGTGAGCTTTACGCTGCTCTATTAGGGGGCCATGTGGCGTGTTCAACTGTGTGGTGTGGTGCACACAATGGTATCATCTTTTCACCCAACAGGAAGCGCTACGCTTTGACATTGGCTGAAAATGGGGGATGGGTACGATCTTGCGCGCCGGTCGTCGGCCCGCAAAAGAACGCCGCAGTCCAAAGCAGCAAGGGGCGGCACCGCAGAGCGCGAGCGGACGAGCGAGAGGCGGCGATGGCGGACAGCAGACGCGTGTTCGTGCAGCTGGCGGGTGTGCGCGGGTCGCGCGTGGAGGTGGGCGCGGCCGTCATGGCGTTCGTGCTGCCCACGGACTCGTGGCTCTCGGTCGTCAACGAGTTCCTCATGGTCGGTGCATGTATAGCTAGCTCTCCTCTAGATTGCAGCCATTAGCCAACCGCCCAATAATCTAGAGATCCAGCTATTGTCTTCAGGTGAAGCTAACTTAATATGCTTGCTTACTTGTGGCTGCGATCTACAGAGCTGCAATGACGACGACATGGAGGTGGAGCAGCGCCCGCCGGGGCTGCTGGAGGGCTGCGTCGTGCTGCACGCGGCCACGCTGGAGCAGGTCTCGGACCCGGCCAGCTGCGAGGACGGCAAGCAGTACATCCTGTGCATGAACGCGGACGACGCCGTGCGGCTGCAGAGGCAAAAGTTCGGTGACAGCAGCGCCAGCAGCGTCACGGGGCCCAGCGACGCCGACGCACTCGCCCGAGGCAGCATCGCGCTCACAGACCAGCTCGAGTCGCTGGAGGAGCTGGACTACTACTTCGACGACGCGGGCACGCTGCGTCACTGCCGCACGAACCAGGCCGTCTACGAGCTCATGAGCGACGAGCGGCGCGCGGGCGAGCTGGACGATATCGTGAAGGCCGCCATCTTCCACATCCAGATGGAGATGCTGGCCGAGTTGGCGTTCAAGCAGGCGCGCGTCCCGCTGGATCTGCGACCGGACGAGCCGAAGGATGCTCGCTCCAGTATATTCCTGACATCGGACTGGCGCAGCAACGCCAACTTGCTGGTGGTCGTGAACGGCGGCCGCGGAGCGCAGCCTGGTATTTGGAGTCGAGATCTGCTGATTCAGGAAGGGCTGGAGCTCGGTTCGATGCTGCCGGTGATGCGTCGCGCTACTGCAACCAACTTTGCCGTGGCCGTGCTGAATCCATCGACCAACAATGTGACCATCGGGAACGACACATTCCCCATCCGCGGCAACTCGTCCCCGGACGAGCACATGCTGTATGTGTGGGATAACATTATCTCTCGCGCACAGGCTCGCAACGTGTACTTTTTGGCGTACTCCTTCGGTGCCAAGTCGGTGCTGACGCTCATCCAGAAGCGCGAGGAACAAGTTGTCAAGCGCGTGAATGCGCTTGTGTTTGCCGAGGGCGCGTACCGCTTGGACCCGTCAACCACGTCTCCTACTGTGGCTCAGTTCTTGAAGCAGCGCGCGATCAACTTCAAGGGCGACGCTCAGATCTCGGCGGGTGGACATATCCCGGCCGAAGAGGAAAAACTTTCGTGCAGTTGTTTATCTGTTGGAGACCTCACAGCATCAGGGGATGGTAAGATGCCCCCAGCTTCTGCATCGGCGCTCTCAAAGCGTAACAGTAGCAACAAGGCGCGCACTATCAGCCTCTCGCTGGAGACGACGTTCACGTACTTCGTCGCTGCGCGTGATCGTGGCTGCGGTGCGGCGCAGTTTATTACGGAGTCAGAAGCCAAGACTCGATCGTGGCTCGGAAACGTCATCCGCCATCGTCTGGACTCCTTGAAGCCTCGAAAACAGAGTCGCCGACTCAGTACGGCGATGGGTGCGAACGCGAGTGAGTCTCCGCACCACAGAAAAACTGCTCGCCGATCGTCATTGGACACCGACGCGAGTTCTTCTTCAGCAATGCGCGCGTCGATTGCTAGCAGTCGCAGCAGCAACTCCAGCCACCACTCTCACGGCGTTTCTGTAAGTGACTTTGACTTGATTAAGGTGATCGGCAAGGGGTCCATCGGGAAGGTTTTCCTCGTCCGCAAGAAGGACACGCACGTTGTGTACGCTATGAAGGTGCTTCGCAAGAAGAACGTGGTTCGTCACGGATTGGAAGAGCACATCAAGACGGAGCGGCTCATTCTCGAAGAGATTGACCACCCTTTCATCGCGCGGTTGCGCTACTCGTTCCAGACTAAGGACAAGCTGTATCTCGTGACTGACTATTGCTCTGGCGGAGAACTCTTCCACCACATGTCGGATGATGGATTCTCGTACGATTTATCTCGGTTCTACGCGGCTGAATTGGTGCTGGGACTGGAGCATCTTCACCGGCTGAAGGTGGCGTATCGCGATCTCAAGCCGGAAAACATTCTAGTCGAAGCCTCTGGCCACCTGCGCATTACAGATTTTGGACTGTCGAAGCTCAACGTGGTTTCGGACAAGGGCGCGCAGACGCTTGTGGGTAGCCCCGAGTATCTGGCCCCCGAGGTGTACAATATGCAGAAATACGGATACGCGGTCGACTGGTGGTCGCTCGGCGTGTTCCTCTTCGAGATGCTCACCGGCACGCATCCATTCTTCGATGACAACCGCGAAATTATGGTGAAGAAGATCATGACTCCTGGCTCCGTGCGCACGATGATGCCTGCTGAGATGCCCTCCGAGGCCGCGTCGCTGATCTGCGGGCTGCTCACGTTCAACCCGACGGAGCGCCTCGGCTCGCGCGGCGCGCAAGAGCTGCGTGACCACCCGTTCTTTGCCGGTGTCTCCTGGGACGCGCTGATGCGGCGTGAGGTGACGCCGCCGTGGCACCCGGTGGTGCAGGACGAGCTCGACGTGGGCAACTTCGACGCCGAGTTTACGTCCGAGCCCGTGGTGGACAGCGTGTGCACGCACCAGTCCATGGTGCTGAGCTCCACGTTCGCCGACTTTACATTCAACCCGAGCATCTCGGACTCGATGCGGAAGCGATAAAGCTTAGAAGTAAGATGATAAGCTCCCAGGCCTGCGCGTTTTGCTTGCATTGTAGACATCATTTCCTCTGGAAATGCACTCGGCTACCTGTGCCTCAAGGCCTGCTAAAGTAATGATCGGACAAATGTGCAGAGGAGCACCAGTATCAGTCATGTCGTGGACGCAGTAGGTGACAAACTCAGCAGCGCTAGTCATCGGCAACGGGCAGGAGCCCAACGCCCACGAGCGGCGCTCGGCTCGGCTCGCTCGTGGCTGCCCGGTGCCAGTGGCGTCTCGGAACACCAAAGCACGCCTGTAACGGCCTTGGCGACGTTGAAGTGGACTGGCCAATCGCAGGCCGCGAATCTGGGAACTTCAAGGCTCCCCAATCCTGCACCCAAGTCATTAGACCTATCATGGCCCGAAGGATAGCGGGCACGATACCCTCAAGCGCGCCGCGCGCTTGGCGGTCCTGGTAGCAATAGCGGCTGGCTGCATGCCTGGGCCCAAGGCTGGCCGTGCAAGCCGCGCGCCGCGCAATGTCGGCGCGCTGTGACACAGCGTGGCGTGCGCGTCAAGCGGAAAAGGCCCATGATATCCCATTGCTATTGCAGGCTATTCCTGGTGGTTTCGAAACGGCCCGCCTTCCGCCGCGCTTGCCGGCTTCTTCTCCCGAGAAGGCTGTCGGCGGCCAGCAGCAGCGGCCACCAGCCCACCGTTCGCCTCGGCCAACATACCATTTAGCGCCGTCAACTCAAGAGCGAGCGAGCGAGCGCGCGAGCTGAGAAAGGTGGCCACCCGACCTAAAGCAAGCAAAGAGACCGCGGCAGGACGCCCTCCGCCAGCCAATTGCCGCCTGCACTGCAGCACTGCACAGGTACCGCGCCCTTTCACGCCGCCACTAAGATCGCGCGCGCCATGCCGGAATCTTATTCAGATGTTCGCCGTGTGTGTCTGTGTGTGCTCAGCTTAAGCCCGACGAGATCCCGCGGCTCACAATCCGAGCGGACGAGTCCCGGCCACAAGCCCGACAAGAGGCACACGCCACCGCCATGCTGAACATCCAGCTCCCTGAACACGCGACGGTCAAGGCCGACAGCGGCTCGCCGTCGTCCCCGTCGCACGCCCCGCAGGCGGACGGCGAGCAGGACTTCGCCGCGTTCCTGGAGATCGGCTCGCCCTACGGCTTCAAGCACGACGTGCACATCCACTACAATTTCCAGGAGGCCAGGTTCGAGGGCATCCCCGACAACTTCGCCGACTACCTCGTGTCGGGCGTCCTGGAGCGGAGCCGCGCCGACACAGTCTGCGCGCTGGACGCGGCATCGCCGGTGCTCAAGCCCAGGTGCCGCGCCAAACGGACGCGCACGAGCTCGGCCCCGCCCGGAAGTCTGAGCCTCTCGAGCATGTTCGGCAGTCTGGACCCCGTCGGCAGCAACGACCCGGTAAAAATACTCAACCAGCACTTCAAGCTGCCGTTCCGACAGGTGCCGCGCGTGGCCGTGCCGGGCTACGACGAGAGGGTCCCGGCCGTGCTGGTCATGCTGCAGCAGCACTTCGTTGCCAAGCAGGGGTATCTGACGCCGCACATCTTCCGAGAATCGCCCAGCAAGGCCGAGCGCGACCAAGCCATGATCGACATCAACTGCGGTGCCTTCCGAGGAGCCAAGCACGACGTCCGAGTGCTGGCCGACCTCATCAAGCTCTGGTTCCGGGAGCTGCCCGTGCCCATACTGCACGAAATACCCGCAGGCGAGATGGAGCGTCTCGCGTCCGCTGACAACGCTGAGCTCGAGGTGCTGAGTCTGCTGGGCGACCTGGAGCGCAGCATCGTGCTGTGGTTAGCCGACCTGCTGGCCTTCGTGGCCGAGTACCAACCGCACAACCACATGGGTGTGGACCAACTCGCCATCGTCATCGCTCCAAACCTCGTGCGTCTCGAGACGGAGAACCCCATGGTAGCCGTAGCCCTCTCCAAAGCTGCCGTCGACTTGTTCCGAGGCGTATTGCGGGCACGGTTCCAGCGCAGACGCGAGCTGAAGGCAGCTGGAGTTATCCAAGACACGCCGATGGAAGCGTAGTCGTCTTCGTGTGAATGATCTTCAAGCGTGTTCTGATAGGTACCTTACATGTATGTATTAGCTCGAGAGACTCTCGTGCGGAGGGGTGTGTTGAGCCCGGATATGACGATCATAATCTACCAAGTGGTGTGAATTTGTTTTCAAGTCGACGTTTAGCTGTGTCGCATTTGGGCAATGAGTCAATTGAGGGAAGCTGGTTCTATCATGTGCGTGATCTGTCTGGTACTCACGACCTTGCTCGCCCGACATGGCAGGCAAGGCCGGACAGGGTCATAGGGGGACAACTATGCTACTACTTACAAGCTAGACTGCCAGGCAGGTGCTATATCTCTATCTATCCGAGCTCGACGTCATCGTCGAGCAGCCCCGCGACGCGCGCGGGTCACTAGTACAGATAGGGCTGTAATTTCTCGATCCGGATCTCGTCCTGGCAGAGGCTCTCTTCCAGTGCAGTCATAGCGTTGAGGAAGTAGGCGCGGTCCTCGAGGAACTTGGCTCGGGACCGCCGGCCCATCCGTTGGCGCTCCTCTATGGAGAGCAGCAGAATCTGCTCCACCCCTCGCTCGATGTCGGCGACGTCCACTTGCGCCAGCGGCATAAATAAGTCTCCCTTTGTCTGCCACCACCACGGGTGCGGCTCCCCTACTAGCACGCCGCTCTTCTCGTCCACCAGCTCGTTCATCGGCGGCACGTTCGTCGTCAGGATAAGCGCGCCGACACTGCGAGCCTCGTTGATGTAGTGGCCGAACCCTTCCGTCTCGCTCGGGCACAGGTGGAGGCCAATCTCGTTCTGCAACCTGTCCTTCTCTTCAGCAGGCACCGATCCACACGCGTAGTCCACATTCTGCAGCCGCCACGTCTCCTTCGTCCCGAACTGCTCCTCGATCCACGCGCACAAATCCGCCTTAATCACTCGGATGATCAGCTGGGGCCACTCGGGATGCAGCACCCACGCCTGCAGAATCACGCGCGTGTTCTTGAACGGACTCCAGCCTGCGAGATGCAGGAACGACGTCCAGTCGCGCTGCACCGCAGGCTGGTACAAGTCGCGGCTCGTGTGCTTGGTGTAGAAGACCGAGTACGAGAGTTGGTGTCGATGCCTGTACTCGAGCACTTTCTTGAGACCGATGCGGTTCTTGACCATCATGACGCCGACCGTCGGGTTGGCCAGCTCGTGGCGGTCGAAGAACTCGACGTTCTGCATCATCCAGATGGTCTTCTCCTTGGGGGCGTGGAAGTCCGGGTAGTACTTCCTGTCCACGGGGTGTCGCTCGAGGTAAATGTCGATCACGGACGGGGGCATGTCCAGGCGCTTGACGACCTGGCCGTCGCTGTCGCTGTAGCTGTCGCTCTCCTGCTCACCGTTGCCCCTGTACGCGTACACGGGCCTGGCCGAGGGCAGCGCGTTCAGGTACAGCTCAAAGTCCAGCAGCACGCCGGGCGAGTCGCTGGGCGTGACCACGTTGATGCAGTAGGCGGACTTGGAGCTGATGGCCTCGTGGCCCTGGCCGCGCGTCTGCAGGAAGAAGCCGGGCGGCAGACTCATCTGGCGCTCGCGCTCGGCCTCCTCCTCCCTCTCGGCCAGCAGCTTGAGGCGCAGCGCGTGGTTCTCGGCCAGCGTCTCGGCCTGGAACGTCTCGCCCTGGCCGCGCGCGTCCAGTCCGTCGGCGTCCTGCGGCTTCTTCTTGCCGCGCATGGTCTGCTTGGGCTCCTGCGCCGCGGCCTCGTTGCGCCTCCGCTCCTCCTCCTTCTGCTGCAGCGCCAGCTCGCGCGGCGACACGTACAGCGACTGGAACAGCAGCTTCATGGGCGGCGCCAGCTCGGCGCTCGTGGGCGTGGGCGCCAGCAGCGAGCGCGAGGCCAGCGTCGCGTTGCAGAGCTCCGTGTGCAGCTGGATCTGCGGCAGCAGCGCGAAGAACACGAGCTGCACCAGGCTGCCGATCAGCACCAGCAGGAACACGCACGCGCGCAGCAGGAAGCGCGGCCCCGACGACTCGCCCATCGTCGGCTCGGCTTGGCTTGGCGACTGAGAGGAGCCGTTATGCTAATACAGTCAAACCTGTTTATATGATCCTCTCTATA